>CM060959.1:37231135-37248635 GCA_030765055.1 Mantis religiosa
AACCCTCAACTCTACACAGAATGAAATAAATGCCCTATTTTAACGTTCAAACAGAAAGAACTAATAACAAATTACATGCATTTTAAGTTAAGGAATGAAGTTCCATTTGCATGTAACATGGACTCGACGTTACAGTTTGTTAGGGAAAACATATTTGAAATAAATTAAATCATTAACTTCAATTGAGGCTCACCTTCAAGTAACGTTGCCAACTTGTCAGTCAGAATGTCACTAATCCTGTAGAAAGTACAGTACCATTCATTTCGGCTTCAATTTTGCACTCACAGATTCGCCATATTTAGCTATTAATCTTCCGCTTTAATTTCGCACAGCTTACAGAAGAGAATAGTGCCATCTATACTGTAACTTAGTCGACAAACTCACGCACAAATCCTTGCAATTTTTCACTTATTGAACCGTTAGTTATAAGCATGATACACTCGCTGCAATCACCCACATACAATGAAATCTGTCCGATAAATGAGGGATGGTTGTATCTCTGCCGTCAGCTGTCTGGATATCATTGCATTTCTGAGAATTCTAATTCTGGAAGGAGGTAACTGACCTTGGCAGGAAACCTGACCACAGCTAACTGTACGTGCTTTCTTGTAAGTCACTTTTTACACATCCGTTTATTTCTATGCAGCTTATCCCACAAATTCTGAGAGGTATATGTCTCTAAGAAAGACAATTGCATGAAATATTACAGACAAGAATTAGATGTGTAAAATCGATCTTTTAGACCACTGCAAGTGAGATGCGAAACGTAAGACAAAACACGGAAATTTAGGAGACAATTTTGCTTTACAGTGAAAAATGACAGAAAGAGATAAAATTAACCCTAAACAATGTCAAATTTTAACTTTATATGTTTCACGAAAATTCCGTAATATTAGTAAGCCTAGAAAAAGATGTGCTTTGCTTATAATTTTTGTAGAAAAGTAACATAGCTACATAAGAGAATACCAGAATGTGGCTTTTTGCGCACACACTTATGATAGGATGAGTATTTAATAAGTAATAACTAGGTAGCGGATTTATAAGCACTAAAAATGTCTAAAATAGGCAGGCAAAAAAGGCACTAAAATAGACACTACAAATTTGCTAAGCAAAGACTTAGAAATACACAGTTTTAGTAAAATTGCTCCTAAAATGCACTATAGTAAAATGACAATAAGGATGGCCCCGTAGCTCAATCGGTAGAGCAACCTGCCTGCCTTGCTAGGGGTCCCGGGTTCGATTCCTGGCGGTGGGGGTTGGTATTTTTCTACCACCAAAATAACTCTCCATCTTCCCTAGAGTCTGGAAGTATGAATGAGAGTGTGAATGTGTGCGTGACCCAATGATTAAAAACCAAAGATAACGGGTTAACAACTTCCATATGTTCCAAAGGAGAACGGCCGCTGATATGACCATAGTAGTTAAAGGCGGGGTATAAATGGAACAAAGAAAAACATGACAATCACCGCAACATATGCTGGAACAAATTCGCTAAACACATACTATTTTGTGGCTCCCTAGGCGAAATAGTTCTACATTTATTCCAAATTTCATAAATGCCTCCACATCGGGATAAAACAACAGATATTGTCGTATAATTAAAATACATATAAATCCAATTTGCTAAGTAAGAACCATAATGTACAGAAAGGTGTGAAGTATTTAACTATGTCAAAAATCAAAAACATGGATTATGGGAGGGGGGCTTAAGAGTGAAAATTGAAATTTCTGAAGCTTTTTCTACGTTGGTTTCAAATTTATAGCATTTAATTTTTCGATCAATCAAGAATGGAGTAATAGCAAGATTCAGCTGGAGATACATTAATTTGAAGAAGTAGCAGTTGACGTCTAAATTACAGGCAATTTTCAAAATGTGCCACATATGGTAATTTTAAAAATTAATGCTTGGTGTATAAGTTTCTGCATCCATTTTGAAGCATTAATGACCTGTAACTACGGAAATATTTGTCTTCGCCATATCAGCGAAGGAAAAATTATTCATACCTATTAAACAATTTTTATTTTCCTAAGCGTTTTCAGTAAGACGTAAGCATTATACTCCTTTTCAACACAAATAACAAAAACACAACAAATGTAAATGTTCACTTAATATGCAGTTGCACTTACAGGCATTTTTAGAATTTCATACAGATTAATTGAAAACTGCATCCTGTGGAACATTTTGAAGTTAGGAAAATTTGGAATCTGAGAAATCTGAGGTTAAAATTACGTATTAGCAGTTTCGATACAGGTGTACGGTTATTCAGTCATGTGACGTTTTCTGTAGTGCCGGTAGCGCGCTTTTGTAGCGTGGTGGTAGCATGTCTGCTTCACGATCAAGAGGTCCCGAGTTCGAATCTCGGTCAGGGGGAGTTACCTGAATAAGGTTTTTCCGGGGTTTTCCCTTATCCTGAGAGACGAATGTCGGGTAGCCGTAAGCTCTATGGACCCCGGGCTTATTTGAGCATCATTTCATCCATTCCATTCATCGTCCGATGTGACTTAACGTTGGAGGACGTAAACTACAAAAAATATGACGTAACTAGCGCATTGTGACACGCCTGTAAAGCGGATACCTACCTGGCTAAACCACTTTTTGTATATCCAATGTGTAGTAGTGAGAAATTTCTCTTCCCCGAAAACGTCACGTTGTAACCAACAAATGCAAAAGCTATTGTCACAAATTACAAGCACAAGAAATTGGCTCAAATGGCAGTTTTAGGCAATAATAAGCAGAGTAGGCACAAACATATGAAATAGGTGTTTACGGATACTATAAAACTAAGAAATTATACTAATAATTGTAGGAAACGTGCTTATAACTTACAAGCCTACGTTTTTGAACAAAGGAATAAAATAGGCAAATAGGGCAACATCCGCCCCCTAGTAATAACATTTCTCCTTATAATTGTTAGTTCCCCTACAACACACAACTGTTCGAGTAAGCTAGTGCTTACACCAAGGCACTTGATAGTTGTGCTTGTTTCCTATTAAAATCTACACTTGGATCTTAAAGGTTTTTTATTGATGTTTATAGCATCACCTAATATAAAAATTGTCCAACGAGAAGGAAATGTGTGTGAGGAGAGAAAGGAATATAGAACTAAAGAGAAAATGGGGAGATGACAAAAATGTGATAGGGAAACAAAGGGATCCCAGAGGGTGAAAGTGGTTGAGGAGAAGAAGAGGGGATAAAAGGAAATAAGCAATAAGAAAGGGACACACGTGTTGCGTTCCTGGAATTAATGACTAAGGGAGCATGTGAAATTTAGTTTTATAATTGTCATACTGAGATATTTTTAAGGGTTGCTGTTATTGCTCTTTTCTATTTAACTGTAAGTGCCTGTATATTCTGTTCATTATCACATTCTTCTTCTGCATTTCTATGTATAAAAATCTGCTTTTTCATGGTCAGAAGATTTTCTAACCCCTACTCCTACAGCAGGAATCTTCTCTTACATACAGATGTTGGTATAGCAACTATAATAAACATTTGTCAGTTCTGAAACGTTCACTCTCTTTATATGCTCTTTCCACTTAGTGCAGATTTTCAAATTAAAAATATTTATTGTTTAATTTTTTAATCTTCAATTTTAAGCTATGTGGTATAGAAAGTTATTTAATTACTTTAAAACTTTAACTTCTGTTGCCTTTATTTGTATTTTCTTGCTTCTTTATTGCTGTCCTTGGTTCACATCATAAGTTTAACCGTTGCTTCGGAAAACATTTGTCTTTATGTCTCTTGATTTAAGAAATAAGATGATTAATGTTGTCTAATGTTTTGAAATGTGATTGCTATAGTATAAAGATGACGCTGTTTATCATATTATTGTAATTTTCCAATAGTTGAAATTGCTCACTTGTTCTAAGTTTTGCAAAGTTATTCTTGTTCTTGTTGTACTTATTGGTTAAGTGCCTCAAAAGTACCTTTCTTTCCTAAATATTTGCATAGTAGGAGGGCTATCCAGAAAGTAGATTACGTTTAGGAATAAAAAGTAAACAAAGTATAGGAAACAAATTTTATTATATACAGAAGAAAGCCACACTCAAATACTACTTTTCGACATAGTCACCATTCAAATTAAGGCATTTATCGTAGCGATGTACGAGCTTGGAAATTCCTTCGTCGAAAAATTCGGCCGCCTGCGCCTTCAACCACTTCGTTACCTCTTCTTGCAGCTGTGCGTCGTCATCAAAACGCTGCATAGCCAGCCACTTCTTCATTGCTGGGAATAGGTGGAAGTCGCTCGGTGCCAGGTCGGGACTGTACGGCGGATGAGGAAACAACTCCCACTTAAAAGATTCAAGAACTTCACGAGTGACATTTGCCGTGTGGGGCCGGGCGTTGTCGTGAATCAACAAGATCTTAGAGCTCAACATTCCTCTGCGCTTGTTTTGAATGACTCTTCTGAGTTTTTGGAGAGTTTGGCAATACCTTTGAGAGTTTATTGTAGTGCCTCTTTCCAGGAAGTCCACCAAAATCACACCTTTTCTGTCCCAAAAAACAGTCGCCATCATCTTCCTTGCCGACATTGTTTGCATGCATTTCTTGGGTTTTTGGGGAGAACTTGTGTGCCCCCACTGCATTGATTGCAATTTCGTTTCACAGTTCACGTGTTTCACCCATGTTTCGTCACCAGTAGCGATGCGATCGAGTAAAGAGTCACCATCCTTATGATAAACGTCCAAAAAGTTCAACGCTGCAGCCATTCGCTGATTTTTGTGGTCCTCTGTCAAGATTTTTGGAATCCATCTTGCACAAAACTTGTGGTAACCAAGCTTTTCGCTGATGATTTCGTGCAACAAACTTCGCGAAATTTGTGGAAAACTCAAAGAAAGTTCCGTTATTGTGAACCTTCGATTTTCACGGACTTTAGCATCGACTTTTTCGACAAGTTCGGCAGTCACTATGCTGGGTCTCCCACTTCGATCTTCGTCGTGAACATTGGTTCGGCCATTTTTAAATCTGATGACCCACTGACGCACTCCACCTTCAGTGATAATGTTGTCCCCATACACTTCACAAAGCTGCCGATAGATTTCTATCGGTTTACAGTTTTTTGCAGTCAGAAACCTTATTACTGCATGCACCTCGCAGCTCGCGGGATTTTCAATTAACGCAGACATTTCAAACCGTCACAGTATCTGAACGGAGCACAGCACGAACCTCTCACTAGCACGGCTAGATGCCGACTGAGCTGCGCAACGCTCTGACCCCAAGATGGCCGCGCTAGCCCCGCCCCTAGCGGAAACAGACGAAAACGTAATCTACTTTCTGGATAGCCCTCGTATTTTAGGGAAAATCCACTGCCACAGACAATAACCACAACATCAACAAATAGAATTAGCAGCAGCATATTTGGGTATTGGAGAACGCTCAATTACCCTCGCAACTTGACCTAAAGATATGTAGTGCTACCCCTATTGTGAGATTGAACCTTCGTGACCAAGAATTAGAGCTGCCATGCTTTAGATCTTCCATACGAGGAGGGCAAACATACAAGGAAGTATCGTATTTATATAGTTTTGAAATGTTTATTTAACCTTTAAGCCATCAAATGTAGACACATTAAGAGATTGAATGAAGCCTGTAAGAAATTCTAACTGTTCTAGTCACCCAAACAGAAGATTTAGCTTATGAGGAATGACACAAGACTAGAAAACTTTCTCTAGGATTTGGTTTATCTTAAGTACCATCTGTGCACCTTACATCTTACACACTTGCTTGTTACGGAAGGTTGGATATAAAAGACGTTAATGTAGGTTTGGGATGGCGTCCATGAAGGCCATCTGGACCACAGATCCCATTACCAGAAATTTACTGCTTGCGGTTGAGCGTTCCCATTAACACATTTTTTGGGGTCGAATCGGACGGCCACAGAAACTGCTCCCCCTTCTGCTCTTTTGACATCTTTACACACATACTGGCACAAGTCATATAGAGAAAGCAGAGACGGTGGAAAAAATACTCTGGTCAGGAAATTATAAGGGAGGGAGACGGCGCATGGCTGAAATAGCAGTGCAGCGCCACTGCCGCCATGATGGAGGACCTGTCACGTGAGAAAACAGTCCCCGCTTTATAACTTGGGCTGGCTGGCTAGCTTATTTCCTGGGGAGAGGCAGCAGAAAGCACATTATAACAGTTCCAGATGTACTTTGCTAGCCATGCGTGGTGCGCGTGCGCTTCAGCACAGACGCCGGGCGTTGAGTAATGTATTCCTGCGCTTGAAAACACATAACTGTAAAGTACCAACTACATTCATCATAGGTTCTTTGCATAAAGTTACGAATATGATCGAGCACAACCTTCGCGATATTCAAGGCGCCAGTTTTGTTGACTTCCTTTGTCCTAGGAGAGGTTTCCACACGATCTTGCCGCCCTAATGTTTAAAGGACTGAAGTTTTGATTGCAGCTAAAATATTATAGAAGTTAAGAGATTTTTCAATATGTTTTCAATGCTTCATACCGATAGAAATAATTAAGTACTTTTAAACCTTTCTGTTATCTATGAAATTAGGAGGTTTTAAATGCAACTTCATAGTAAATTACAGTTATACAAAACTGTACCACAATTTCGATAAAATGGGAGGATTTTATCATCTATTATTTACTTTACAGCACTAGAATATGTTAAATTCACATTTGTTGTTTATTTTAAAAATTATTTAAGCTAAGATCATAAACAGTATGGAGTATAGTTAAATCTGCTAAATAAAACACCCATTACACTGGGCAACAATGAAAATATTTTGGGCTTAAAAGTAGTGAATTTACATGTGTTTCCATCTGCTGAATTCAAAACTCACCATAAAAATCATATATTAGCTCTTGTTTTAAAGATAAAGTGACATTTCATCTTTAGAGTGAAGATTTTAAATTTGGGGGAATTTTTTTTTGGAGGGGGGAGTTGGCACACCTGTCAAATAACAAAACACAGAGAGACATTTTAGAAATTAAGTATTGCAAAAGCTAAGGAAGGTATTTTTGTCGGACCACATATAAGAGAACCTGTAAAGGCTCCTGCATTTGACCAAATTTTGGAGGGGAAAGAAAAGGAAGCTTGGGAAGCCTTCAGGGGTGTTTGTTCATGGATTTTTAGGCAACAAAATAGATGACAACCACAAGCATTTGGTGACAATACTGCTGCAAAAATACTGTAACCTTGGATGCAACATGTCCCTTAAGATCCATTTTCTCCACTCCCACCTAGACTTTTTCCCTCCTAGTTGTGGAGCTGTTAGTGATGAACATGGGGAGAGATTCCATCAGGACATTTCTGTTATGGAACAAAGACATTTCTGTTATGGAACAAAGATATCAGGGCCGTTGGAATAAAGTAATGCTTGGTCTTTGTATAGGGATTCTGCAGAACTCCATCACAAGAGGCAAGCTAAAAGACGACGAAGTCAATAGGCCATCTCATGATTCTCTTCAGACACGACTATCTGCGAAGTATTTTTCCAGCAATTTAGAACTCTTAGCATGTAATTACCAGTTAAAAAATTAAATTCACTTTCATTGTTAGCATGTATGTAATTAAAATGTATCCTTTTCTCTCAATCCGTTAATTAGTAATACTTCCATCTTGTGTATATCATAGAAATTAGAGCTAATAAAAATTTGTCATTGTCATATTTGTTTTCTCAGCCCAAAATTATAAGGAATCGCCTCAT
Organism: Mantis religiosa; assembly: GCA_030765055.1. Lineage (NCBI taxonomy): Eukaryota > Metazoa > Arthropoda > Insecta > Mantodea > Mantidae > Mantis > Mantis religiosa. The sequence continues at coordinate 37,238,810 of CM060959.1, forward strand.
GAAGTGCTCAAACCATTCAACAATGATCCTTTTGTTGTTGCCCAGGGTTATTGCAGAAACTATTTACAATGGAGTGAAATGTTTAGACAATCTTGATAAATGTTTTCTAGAAGCATTTGTGGCTTAGAAATGCTTCTTCCAATTCTTCATTTATATAGGAAAATAGCAGTCAAAGATAAAGCAAAAATTAAAGAAGGCAACTCGCAAATATTTGCAAAGAAAGAAATTCGAAACCTCAGTAGACTTAAGTGAGCTACTTAACAGCAATGGATACCTATTTACAGAGCACTAATGCATCTAAAATATAGGCTACTACTCCAAAGTTTAAAAATAAACCTAAAATTATCATTGTCATTATATTATTTATATTATCAGTTTACTTAGACTGCCCGCCTCGATAGCGTGGTGGTAGCAGATCTGCCTCACGTTCAAGAGGTCCCGAGTTCGAATCTCGGTCAGGGTGAGTTACCTGTATAAAGTTTCTCCCGGAGTTTTCCATTATCTTGAAAGACGAATGTCAGGTAACTAAGCTCCATGGATTCCGGGCTCATTTGAGCATCATTTCACCCATTCCATTCATCGTCCGATATGACTTAAATGTTGGAGGACGCAACTTAAAGCAAAAAAAAAAAAAAAAAAAAAAAAAAAAACAGGTTTATTTAGAAATTTTCGATCTTGTGTCCAGTCCGTAATTCATGAGAACCGATAATGGTGAACTAAAATTATAACTGATAATGAAAATTGGCAATGTAACATTTCATGCCTAATTTTAGGATACGAAGCGTACTCTTGTGGTGTACTGCATGAATAAACACTCGGTTATGTCTCATATAAGAAAATTCCATACCAAATCTAAATTAATTACGAGTTTGGATAGTTGAAGCAGCAGAAACCACTAACTATGAATTTAGGATGAAATGCCTATGACTTGCCGGATAAACCTCCCGGGACCGCTTGAGGTCCGAAGCTAGCATAATAACACCAAATACTGAGACATACTCGCCGAGGTCTACTTCCCATAAACCCCAGCCCCGTAGGACCGGGAACCAGCTAACTAATTGGAGTATTTACAGCTATATGTTGAAAACAATGTACGCCGATCCTGAGAATTTCATGGCCTCACATGGAGATGGCGCCACTGGGCCGACCTGACGGATAGCATCATATAGTTCGACAATAGGCTAGCTTGTATCCACAGTTACAGGTCAACGGTTTGTTTAGTTTTTGAATGACAGCATTTTAAACAAGACAAGCGTAGAGGTTTTACGATAAAGGAGGATTTGGGAAAACGAACAGTGATTAAAGACGAGGCGTGTCCATAAAATAAGGCCTCCAAGGCGCTGGAGCAGTGGGGAACGCTATTTCGCAAGATCCGGCAACACTGGCCTACAACTTGGTTTCACCCCTTCAAACCCCATGACAACGAACCCATTGCAACCATTAGTCTTGGCTGGGCAGCCGTTTGCGATGGAGCTTGCTATCACCTCCGCCGCCAAGTGCGAGTTGCGTGCAGTGATCCGCTTTTTGAGTACCAAAGGCACTACTGTTCATCGTCAGTTATGCGAAGTCTATGAGCCACAGTGTATGGACGTCAAAAACGTGCGAAAGTGTGTCAGAGAGTTCAAAAACGGACGTAAAGACATCCATGAGGAACAGCGTTCTGGTCGGCTTTCGGTTTCAGCCAAAACAATTGCAAAAGTGGAGCAAGAAATGCTTAAAAATCGGCGTGTGACAGTTGGCGAGCTGTGTGAACTTATCCCTGAAGTCAGTAAGATTTCGATTGACAAGATATTGACCGAACATTTGCATTATCGCAATTGTGTGTGAGTTGGGTCCCCAACATGCTCACCGAAGACCATAAACGGATGGGATATCCTCACCCATCCCCCATACAGTCCAGACTTAGCACCTAGTGATTGTAATCTGTTTTCTGAGTTGAAGTCACAACCTGGGTCTAACACATTACCAGACCGACGATGATTTGAAAAACGAGGTTGAGGGCTACATGCGTAACTTGGCGGGAGAGTGATATGACAAGGGTATACAAAAACTGCCACAGCACATGCAAAAGTGCATCGATCGCAACGGTGATTACGTTGAAAAATAGCTGTAGGTTCCCCCTTTCCACCAATGCAACATTGATTTACAATAAGCTTGTTTTCTATATTAAAACTTATTTTACGACACGCCTCGTATTTCAATTTGAAAGGCGCACCGCCTAAAGAGGTCAAGGATGAGATCCACAGTACATTGAAAGACTCTATCCCTTCATATACAATGATTAAAATGTGGGTTACAGAGTTTAAAATGGGACGTACGAGCACTAGGGATGAGCCTCACTCTGGACGTCGTGTGGAAGTCACAACTCCAGAGATCATTGAAAAGATTCATCATTTCACACTGGAAGACCGCAGATTAAAGGCGTTCTGAGTTAGCAGAGGTTGTAAACATAATTCAATTTATATTTTTAGTAATATTTTAGGCTTTCACAAGGTCTGTGCCGGGTTTGTTGATACCTGACCAAAAGTTTCAAAGGAAAACTGTTTCTGTTAAGAATTAGGAACTCTACCATAAATATCCCAGTGCATTTTTGAGACGCCTTATTACCTTGAATGTAACTTGGATACATTACTACACTCCAGGAAGTAAATCACAGTCAAAACAGTAGATTACGCCAGGTGAATCAACAACAAAAAAAAGACAAAATCAACTTTGTCAACTAATTAGGCTATGACGAGTGTTTTCTTGGTTATATAGTAATTACTTTTATTGATTCGATAGAAAAGGGTAGACGTATCACTAATAACTGCTACGCAAGCTCAGTGTAACGTTTCGGTGATGAGGAGAAAAGATTTTGTCAACTAATTAGGCTATATTCATTTGGTAAAGAAAAGATTTTGTTCAAGACCATGCTCCGGCCCCTCGTTCAGTCATTGCAATGGGGAAAATGTGTGAATTGAAGTTCGAAATGCTTGAACATCCACTTTATTAGCCAAATCAGCTGGTGTGGTGCGAGCGCTGTGGACCTTTAGCACTCGTGGTACCTCTGACGTTACTAGAGGAACATCGGGCCGAACTGCCGAGCCCCTCCCGAAGGGGAGTTGTTCGGATTGGGTTGGACTCGAGAGGGCAGGGTATTCCCGACACCCACGGGGAATTGGGTACCTCCGGCCAGGTTAAGGCCGCCCGGAGGGCGTAGAGGGTTTCCTCCGGGTACTAGCCTACAGAGCTAGTAGGAGGTGTGCTAGATCACCAGGCAGCCCCACCGAGGTTTTCGTAGTTTTCCCTGCGGGCTTGACACGCGTAAGTGGCGTATCCACTTCCACCCGTCTTGACGTTTGTGCCGTTTGTTTCCTCTCCGGCACCTTTTACTTGCCCTTCCGGTTTGAGGCGTTGCTGTCACGTTGCTTTGGTTTTCCGCTGGTCCTCTTTGGGGGCCCTGCGGTGCCAAAGGCTTCTTGGGTGGCTCCCTCAACCCGGCAGGGTAGTGTGTGCCTGGCTCGCGTCGCGTCTGTGTCTCTGGGTAAGTCCTCCATGTTCGGGTTTCCTTATACTCTCTTTGGGTTTTCATGCGTTGCCTTTTGGTGAGCCGTGTTGTTTTATGGGGCTCTTTCCTCTCAGTTCGGGACCAGAAGTTGATTGTTACTTTATGTGTCTGGGTTGATCAATACAAAATGTAGCTGGAAGTAAATACTATATTAAGATAGGACAGAAGTTTATTGTTATTGTATGTTTATGTACTGGTGAGCGCAGAGTGTAGTAAGAAAAGAAATACAAATTAAGGTTTGATAAAACCTTTATGGTTTTAATTAAATTTCATGACCCTGGGTTGGCCCGCACACGTTGTAGTCGATGGGAGGGATTTTTGGACTCAAGTTATTGCCCCATGGAAAGACCCCGGAGTTTTCCATCGCTCCCGTGTAGAAGAAGGCCCGGGTCCTTTGTCCTGCGGGTCCAGGACTAATGGAAGTAGATCCTCTACACCTAAATTAACCCAGTGACTACCACCAGTTCCCGAACATCCACAGATGCCTTGGAGGATGAAGATTTCACAGCAACGAGGTCATTGATGGGATAAACAGCTATTTTGAAGACCATGATAAATCCCACTTCATTTGTTTTGTGGAGATTATGTTGAGAAATAAAGAAAAAAAAATGTTGGTCCCAGGACTTATTAGCGGACTGTGGTATTTTGTTTGTTATGAATATAACTGAAATTATGGTATTTTAATCAAAACTGTTGTCGATATTGAGAAAATCAAAATGAATGGAAAGTTGAGCGTGTAAAATGCATTGTGGTGTCGCATCATTGGAGGTTCATGCCGAGATTTATATTCGGCCGAGTTTTTCTTTCTATTTAATGGTGGTCTCTGTCTCTCTCTGTCTCTGTCTCTCTTTCACACACAAAGACATGCTAGTGTGGCTCTTACACTAAAAGAGTAGTTAAGTCTATTAGTTTTCGCATTAGTCTCAAGTCTATTAGTTTTATTTACTTCTGTAGCAGAAATTCTAAGTTATTAACAGAGCAGAGGCAGATGAAATCATGGAGGGAGGATAAAGAGAGAGAGGGAGAGGGAGGGAGAGAGAGAGAAGAGCAGTTTCCCCTTCCAGCTATGGTTCATGTCAGCGAGAGTACAAAGGGGTAACAATAATCCCCCTATCGTTTGGACATGTGATACTCTGTAAGAACACTTTAACCTCCTGTCTTGTTTTGTAGACTAAACAAAGCTTACACTCTTGGTTTTGAATCGCTAATCTTGTTAATCCAGAACCGTGTCAACAACTGCAGAAAGTTTGTCAGACTTAGGTAGTCAGCAGCTCAGACCTAGAGGATATCCATCAAGAAGCCTCCAGCTACACAAAATATGAAAATTCACATGTAGTTGCCTGTATTTCTTTATTACATATCTCAGCAAACATATTTTTAACACATTTAGGACAATATTCCGTACTTACTACTTTATTTGAAATAAAGAAGGGAACTAAGGCTTGTGAGTAAGCTATAAGAGGATACATAAATCTGTCCTGACAATAAACACGCTCATATTATATTAAAAGACGTGCATTGTCAAGAACTTAGAGGACAATGATTTAAATCAAGGAACAAGCAATCTTTGGTTCCCAGCGTATTCAGAAAGTGTGATCGGTCCTGTGTATGGTATAGCGGTGATAAAGAAAGGGGTGTTGTGAGTAGTAATTACAGTAAATCTCTTAGATACAGTTATTTAATCTAGTATTCCTTAAGACATAAAATAGAACACAAAATACCAGCATTTTCGACACCTCTACAAAGTATAAATGGCATAATGGCATAAATAAAGGATCATATTACACAAATTATGTGGACTTCGTTATATACTTTTGTGCATTATAATACTTTTTTGGAGTTAACAATAATACATTCTTTGTTTTTGATTTGAACATACTTATTGGTTTATTAAATGTGAAGCTATTATTACTTTCCTCTTGATTTTATAAAGAAAACGAATTCCTTAAATCATTTCAAAGACACCATCCCTTAAATTATATCTAATAGGAAATGAGTAATATAATTATTTCTACAAACATCTATCTCCATAGTGTTAAGGTAATACAAAAGTAAGTTATTGTAAAAGTAAATTGTACAAGACTGGGTTCAGAGAGTAATTAAATTTACTAATTGTTTTTTTAGTCTTACACTTTAGAAATAGGAATTTCATTAACATGTTAATCACATTGCATTAAGGAAAAATTGGATGCATACAGAAGGAAAAAGTATGGGAGCCGTAGAGTTGAAGTGTGGTGGAACACCGAAAGAAGATATTAAAAAGGGTAAAGACAGGAGAATGTGAGTGTCGGTGAGAAAAGAAAAACCGCTTTATCTAACGCAAAAAGGTCTACGGGTTTTTCTAGTATATTATGAAAGAAATAAACAAACCTCAGTTGTTTGCACGTGTATATGTATATTCTGTGTACTGTATTAACTGAATAATGAACAGTTCAATAAATACAAAATCACACACTTAAGACAATGCATTTGTGATCATATGATAACATATTATGCAATGAGATTATACTGGTAATAAATAAAAACGCGAGTGTTATTTACCTCGCTTCGCTTTGCTCAGTTAACGTCCGTTAGTCGCGAGGGGCCTGGGAGACCCTAGCGTTATATAAATGCTGTAGTTTCCGAACGAACGCACCTACGTAATTGCCTGACCAAGACATCTAACGTTGCACTTTACTCGAATGTTTGCTGCGGCGACAAATTTTTCTCTTTATTGTTGTAGCTGCAGTGGGCAATAACCAGACCACGTGGTCATCCATTTTAAGAAACTGCGAGCGAATGTAGCATCCAAACCGGTTGGTCCAGGGAGGAGCTCAGTTTGGATTCCTCCCTCGTAAATGTTTATGAGAGAAGATGAAACAACCTTTACTAGATTTGAAAATCATTAGAACACCAACAGTATTACAATTTGGAATATACAGAAAAGCAACATATGTTGACAATTACATTAAATGCAACCCATTCAACCCAGTACAACATCAATATGCAGTATTCCATAGAACTCGGGACTTTTTGAGCGTGAGGCAGACACACTACCATCTACGCTACCGAGGTGGGCAAAACCAGTTCTTGATTACTAAGAAGCATTTTGTAAGCTTTTGTGAGAATAGTGTGCATAAGAAAGAATGACGAATCAGCAGTTAGGTGTCGTATGGGTCTAGCGGGTAACTTGTGCCTACTCCCGTTACATGTTAATACTTTTCTTCTCGGTAAGCTGTGGAATGTTGCATTGCCAGTGGAAGAATCCCAAGGACTTGGAAGAAGTACATCGTCTACATTGCGATGACGATGCCTTACCGCTGGATGACAATTTGTACGAATCAGATATTTCTGATTTTCAAGATAAAGTGGAAACAAGATCATTAGATACAGAAACAGTAGTTTTGATCTCAAGTCTACATGCTTCATCGCGCCAACTATCAGAAGGTGTCGAGAAAAAGCCTGAAATAATCATGCATTAAAACCATACAAATCTGGAGTTAAATAGATAAATTATGTACCATGTACAATGTAGCCAGAACATGAATGTGGCCAATGGTAATCTTTTACCATATGTTGAATATTGAAGGTATTAATTCTAGGGTTATCTTTCTTGGAAACCAAAACAAATATTCCACTAGAAAGGAATATATGAAAGTACTGCCCTTAGCTTTACTGTCTCAACAGCTACAAACAAACGCAACAGCATCAAAGATACCCAGTGTTCTGAAAGAGCACCTAAAGGAATATAAACCCGAACAAACAACAGCAGATGAGTTGCCGAATGCAACAGAATTACTGTGTGAACTCTGCAGTAAACACAAAAATAACAGCAAGATTAAATATGCCTGTGGGAAATGCAACGCTCCTTTCTGTTTGAGAAAAAATGCTAAAACCGCTTACTCAGGGGAAACAGAGAAGAAATAGTAGATGAGTTCGTGTAACTGAACATTTCCAATGACAAGATGTGTTTTAAAATATGTTATTTTCTTTCCGTATTTTGTACTGCAAATTATACACTCTGTTCGTATTATACTTTAGCTGGTGTATTTAGTAAGATTATACTAATAAACGTAATGTATATTAACCTAAATGAAGCCCAAAAACTGGAGAGAAAAAATAAAAATGAAAAACAAAATGTTACAGGCATATGTGCACATAAATACAGCGAGGGTCTCCTAGGCCCCATGCGACAAACGGTGTTCTGCCAAGGCAAGCGCCTAACGATGGGTTAATAATTATACGAGCGTTTTAATTACCATAATAGTCAAGTTTCATACGATTGTATTAATCGTACCTAATAGTGGTCCGAACTATAAAGCCCGGGCCTTAAAGTACCTTAAAGTCGCCATTAAGGTAGTTGCCTCATGTGTTTATGAGAACTCATAAGTGGTTTACCGGGAGAAACACGTGTCAGTTGGAGAATATGTCATGTTAGCACGTTGGCCATAGTAGCTCAATGGTTAGGGCGGCTCGACGGAAACCAGAAGATCCGTGGTTCAAATCCCGGCTATGGTATTAATTTTTTTCAGTCTGGCTCTATCCTTTCATAGTGGTCCTTCACACGGCTAGTGTGAAAGAACTGTACCTAATAGTGGTCCGAACTATAAAGCTCGGGACTTAAAGTACTTACAGCATAGTAAGTCGCCATTAAGGTAGTTGTGTCATGCATTTACGAGAACTCTTAGTGGTTTACCGGGAAAAACAGGAGTCAGTTGGAGAATTTAATGTCATGTTGGCACGTTGGCCATAGTAGCTCAAATGGTTAGAGCGGCTGGGCGGAAACCAGAAGATTCGTGGTTAAAATCCCGGCTATGGCATTGAATTTTTCAGTCTGACTCTATCCTTTCATAGTGGTCCTTCACACGGCTAGTGTGAAAGAACAATTAATTTCCTTTCATACGATTGTTTCTGTTCGATAATGTATCTAAATTAAAGGTTTCATTTCAAAGTATTCATTTCTGATTTGAGTGTTATGTTAGAATCCTTATTGTTTTGTCTAAAGTGAGACCTAGTATGTAGTACGCAGAAATATAGATTACTTCCCTATAAACAGCTGTTAACGTGTGACAGTTTAAGCTGAAAACATCAAAACAAAACATTAGTAAGATTAAAAAAATAAACTTATATTTATAGTGAGATATTTATCAGGTGTCTCATTTATGTTTTCAACTCATCAGGTGTAAATGTTTTGGCTTTGTTTCCCTTTATATCTTTCTGATTTGACTTTTACTATGCTGTTCAGTTTTGAGTATATAGATACATCAATTTGTTGCATAATGTTGAGTGTTGACTTCAAAATGGAATAGTGAGCCCACATGGTCTATGATTTCACATTTTAAGACAATTATTCCAAATATTCAACGAATACATTTTCTGAGAACGAATTTATACCTTTTGAAATTCTTCAATCCATGAACTGTGAATAGAATTTTCGTACATTTTTATTGACTTTTTTGGAGTTTAATTTCAATTAATGTTACTAATGTCAGAAATTTTGACCTTTTTCTAAACTGCTGCTAGTACCATTGCCGATCGAAGATAATCGACACTTGCGCTTTCACAATGTTACGTGGCCAAATTTTGACAGATAATTGTTCCATAATTTAGGTATAAAGGGGCCAAGAATATTAAATTTCTATTACAATTGCGTTGAAAAATGCGTAGTTAAAGACTTCAACTACATTAGTTGTGGAAGTTCAGTACCAATTCTATACCAAAGTTGTAATTGCAGAGGAGCATTTCCCTATATTGTTCCTTCATTTACTGTCTAGCTTTGGATACTTCAATGCGTTTCGTGTTTATTAAAGTAAAATAAACAAATTTCAAATTGTGTGGCTTCTTTGTTCTATTCTTGCTTGCTTCTTTTATTGTTTTTGTAATGAGAACTTTTATCCATTTACTTTCGTCATTGTATTTGTCACTGACCGTTTCTTAATATTATTTATTAATATATTAAATTTATTTCTATTTATATTATGTGATCTGAATCTAATAAGCAATTGTCAACAATGTGATTTAGGAATTGTAACAGAGAAATCCATTCCTAACCTCTCAGTTTGCATCCTTTAGTGTAAAAATAAAATAGAATAATAAAGTGCATGGTAAATAATCGATTAAACTGACTATTGCTTTACGACAGGGAAATTGATAACTTCAGATAATTACTCATTAGTAGTTAAGATAATGATTATCATTTTAATCTTTCCATGTCAGTGAAAACACAATAATAACCTAAATATAGAGTAATAAAGTATTTGATTGTAAACGCAACATTAACCTCAAAAATTAAAGAAGTAA
>CM060959.1:37251135-37318635 GCA_030765055.1 Mantis religiosa
AATAATAATAATAATAATAATAATAATAATAATAATAATAATAATAATAATAATAATAATAATAATAATAATAATAATAATAATAATAATAATAATAATAATAATAATAATAATAATAATAATAATAATAATAATAATAATAATAATAATAATAATAATAATAATAATAATAATAATAATAATAATAATAATAATAATAATAATAATAATAATAATAATAATAATAATAATAATAATAATAATAATAATAATAATAATAATAATAATAATAATAATAATAATAATAATAATAATAATAATAATAATAATAATAATAATAATAATAATAATAATAATAATAATAATAATAATAATAATAATAATAATAATAATAATAATAATAATAATAATAATAATAATAATAATAATAATAATAATAATAATAATAATAATAATAATAATAATAATAATAATAATAATAATAATAATAATAATAATAATAATAATAATAATAATAATAATAATAATAATAATAATAATAATAATAATAATAATAATAATAATAATAATAATAATAATAATAATAATAATAATAATAATAATAATAATAATAATAATAATAATAATAATAATAATAATAATAATAATAATAATAATAATAATAATAATAATAATGAGAAGAAGAAGAAGGAGAAGAAGGAGAAGAAGGAGAAGGAAAAGGAGGAGCAGGAGCAGCAGGAGTAGCAGGAAGGGCAGGAAGGGCAGGAGGAGAAGAAGAAGGAGAAGGAGGAGAAGGATAAGGAGGAGGAGAAGGAGGAGGAGAAGGAGGAGGAGAAGGAGGAGGAGAAGGAGGAGGAGAAGGAGGAGGAGGAGAAGGAGGAGAGGGAGGAGAAGGAGGAGAAGGTGGAGAAGGAGGAGAAGAAGAAAAGTGCGCTCAGAATGAGTATTAATATACAAGCATATTAGCGTTTCTCGGTCTTTGCTTCAGACCTTCTTCAGTCGGTGTTGCTCCAACTATATACCCCCCAGGGGCTACTTCAGTAGAAACGGGTTTGGCGCACCCGGGGTCCCGAGCCAACTGTCTCCCTCATGTGGGCTCCTCTTCGTGGTTGAGGGAGACGGTCAACAGGCCCACTCACGTGTAGGCCGTGCGTGGAGACCCGTGGAGAAGGTTTTTAGATTCTTGTCTAGTTTAGAGTTTAGGATTTAGTGAACGAAATTTTTAGTAGGTTTTGATTGATGTTTTTTATGTACGTGTATTTTTAATAGGTTTTGTTACACTTGTATAGTTTTTTAGAAAGTTTTATATCTGGCTTTTGCTATGACTAGTTTTTTAAAGGGCGCTGATGACCGCCGTAGTTGAGCGCCCTTATATATATCATCTCATCTCATCATCTCCAACCACTTACCTGGACAAGTTTTTTTTTCCAGGTTTTCCCTTATCCCGAATGATGGAGTTCGGGTAACTCAAAGCTCTATAGACCCTGGGCTCTTTTGAGCAGCATTTCATCTATTTGGTTCATCCTCCGAATTGAATTAATGTTGGAGGACGTAAATAAAAAGGAAAAAAAAAAAGTGGATTATCTGGATGATCAGAATATCGCAAACCATCTGCGTAGATATTGTAGTCATTTGTCTGTTTGCAGTTATTCTCGTTGACAATGTTGTGAAATCCAGCAAGATGCCCAGCTTCCAAGAAATGAGATCTCGGATGTAAGTCGAATTCAGGAAATTTGTAGGTAACTTTGATAACCTTTCCTTATGTTATGTATTTTTGCACAGAAGGCCCATTGCCTGTGATTATAAGTGCAGCCTCGGTGGAAATCGTTTTATATCCCTTGATGATTCCGAGTACAAATCCCCTTTGTATCTGGTTAAGTTTACATTGCACCCAGCGTTTATTTACTACGAGGGCTGTTCAACAAATAATGATCATAATGTTTTTACGGTCATAACTTTTCCCACTAAAATTCAATCTACTAATCTCTTAGCTTAATGTGAAAAAAAAAAAAACATTATTGGTACTCCTGGTTCCGGCCTGTGAGAACCAGGTAAGTTTAGGCATGTCCAGTATCGCCTACCCTGCAATGGAGGTAACATGCATTTAAGTTGATGTTAGAGGAAGATCCGGAGTTTCTTTCAAACGTGATCACTGTTGATGAAACTTGGCTACATAATGTTATCCTGAGTACAAACAGCAAAGCTCAAGGTGGAAATCTACTTCATCACCAACCCCCAAAAAGCAAAAGTGGTTGCTTCTGCTGGGAAAGCTATGGTTATCTCATTCTTTGATATTCATGGAATGGGTTATCCGAATGTTGTACCTCCACACACATCAGTAACTGCACAATGCTACAGGGATGTCCTGAAAACATTGCAAGTCCATATCAGGCGCAACAGACCACATTTCCGTGAAGCAGGCTGGATGCTGCACCACGATAATGTGCGGCCGCATATTGCTAATTTTGTTGCTGAATATCTTGCAAAACTCAGCGTGAGGTGCATCCCTCACCCGCCCTATAGTCGGGATTTAGCCCCATGTGACTTTTTCTATTCTCTAACTTGAAGAAAGGCCTTCGTGGGAGACATTATCCATTATCAGAAGCAGTGGTGAAGACTGCGGAGGTGATTTTGAAGGACCTCTCAAAAATGGTTTCCAGCATGCCTTTGAAGACTGGCAGAAATGCTAGGACAAGTGTATCGCATTCAGAGGAGATTAATTTGAGAAGGACCATCAAATTTATGAGGATGAGTAAAGGTATGTTGTCAAAAAGAGTAGTGATCATTCTTTATTGAACAGTCCTCCTAGAGCTTGGAATACTGCCGAGCGGTCTACTTATTTATTTACTATTTATTTACTTATTTATTAACGTATTAATTATTCATATACTAATTATTTACTTATTATTTATTTATTTATTTATTTATTTATTTATTCGTTCGTTCATTCATACATTGATTTATATTCTCATTTCGGACGAAATATTGTTCCTAGGTTCCTTAACACGATATTGTAATTCATGTTCAATAACACTGGAATATAACTTATTTAAAGAAACCTTTTATAACAGCCCAGGAAAAAATCACTGTTACTATAGAGAAGGCCGCTTTCATTTGAGCGATGCTCATAAATAAGATGCCTTGATATGAGCCCGCGCTTTCATGTAAGGATTTCTGAACCTCAGAGCTGAAAAGTCGACACGCACATACACCCAGCCTTTCTCTGATTTCTTCATCATCAAAAATGCCGATAGCTCTTTGAGAATTTTCTTTCGGTGTGCCGTCTCCCATACGCAATTTTAACCGTTTTTTTTTCCTGTGAACGAAAGGGGTAAACATAATATTGGTAGTGGGGCAGCGGGAGTACAAAGAGGAGAAGATTACGGATGGAATTCCTTATAGCTGGAGCTCTTATGCTGCGCAGGGAACCATGGCTGATTTAGCGTCCAATATTTCGTCGACCGCGCGCCGCATCCCTGTACAAGAGATATATATCGGCTAGGGTAACTCCCGAAACAAGAATTTCAATTTGCGAGAAGCACGCGTGACCGGAAACGGCAATGTGGAGGGTCCTCTTCCGCCCGCACACGTGCATCGCGCGTACCTACACCTGGTGACATACTTGATAACCTGTAGGAATACAAGTACCGAAATCTGCTGGTGAATTACGGAACCCTGCATGCCTTTTAATTTATTGCACCAGCGAGTGCGCTCTTCGTTTTGTTCCGTGCCCTCTTTGCTCAAACCGAATAACTACGCGGGCGCTTGCGCAAACAAATGACAAGCGTCTGCGACATACACATTGTGGGTTTGCTTACAGGGAGGATGGGGTAGAATTCATTTTGCCCCGAATCTGAGCGTGGCATCTTTTCTCTTGGGAAACATCGTTCACATTGACAAATAATCCTATGTATGCATAGATATAGGATATACAGGGAAGAAAAATGCTCTTTGGTTAAGGATGTGGAAGTGTTTATATTTTGTGTGAGAGAGAGGGAAGGGGGCAAAAGACAAATTTTAGACTCGTGCAAGAGGGTCAGAGCTGTAAGGCAGTTTGATTTATAGCGATGATAAAAACGGTGATTGGTGGTATTCCTAGAGCGCTTCTACGCACATTTTTTTCTGCAAGGATCTAGAAACCTTATCTAAAGTGGCAATTCGTCAATGTACAAGGGGTTTGCTGCAATTTAAACATCCTCTCTTCAAACCAACATTTCTTAGCTTTGAAAAGTTGGCTCTGTACGCTGAATTTTCTGCTACAAGTCTGTTTAACCCTTTCACTGATACGGACGTCACATGACGTCCAAGTTAAAATGCCCCAAACCGATATGGAGGTGTATAGATACCCTGCGCATACATGCATTTAATGCTCATTTAATGCTAATTATTTTAATCTTCCTATTTTACAATAAATTTAAATTAGTTGTATAAGGGATGTAAACGTACTCTTTTGAATTTTACACATCCAAACCTGGATAAAAACCCAAGGGCACATCTGCAGATTCACACCAAATAATATTCATTTCCTTGGGAACTTCTTTGTCGCAACACACTAGACATTTTCGAAACGGTTACAACTTTATTGGTTGTGGGTGGCATGCCTTTAGGAAAGTGTTTTCTCTCAAGTATGAGAGGTGATGTCGTGGTGAATTTCTTACCCCTTACCTCTGAGTATTATAATACTCAATTAGGTTATGAGCTATTTATATGCGCAAGTACAGGTAGATGAATGTCTTGCATGAGTTTACAGCTCTGAAAATTACTAAACAATTGTGCATGGTTACATCCAGTGGTATAAAATTACTTTTTTACCATTTAACTGTTTTTCGTAAAGAGGGATAGCTAGTAATAACTGATCCAATCACCCATATTTGACCCACCACTTCCCCCAAACAATGGAATAGCTAGCATGCCATCTGTAGACCAGTACACGTCACTGCTAACTATATCCTAAACATCTCCTTCATAATCGCACAACAAATATTCCAGATTTTCTAAAGTAATATCAGAAGCCTGTATACATCATACCCAAGCTAATTTATTTACTACATTACGGGGATAAGCCATGGTTAACATTGAAATTTAACAATTACAAATGTGCCATTCATTTAGCTCTTGATAGCTATAAGAAATTACTCTGAACACAAAGAGAGTATAAATAACTAAAATACTGAGCCAAAACATCTGCATAAGGCTACCAGAAACCTTGGTTGAAAAACACTGTAATAACAGATGCTGACAGAGAGTTTTCTTTCCAGTGTAACGCAACATATACTCATATGACTATCGCATAAATAAACTAAAAGCTAAAACCTTGAACCGGAGAAGTCGCTTGCGTAGCTATACATACATACATTCGTTCATATACACATAAAACAAAATGATTCAAGTGTTAGGCGCATTCAGCACAAAGAATGGCTTTTGCTACAGTGAAAAAAGAAGTGAAATTTGAACGATTTATTACTGTAGTCTCCTCTTTTTGTTAGTGTAGATGTATACTGCCTTTCATGGGTTTTAAGCCAGCTTTTGTTTCCTTTAAATAACTTAAATACGAAATGTATGGAATTGTATTTATGATGCATTTTTACAGCATTTAAGAATTTAAATGATTCGTTCTGTTTATTGGGTATCCGTTTGCGGCCCCTAAAGGGCTTAAATGGCCATCAGTGAAACGGTTAATCTTCTCGAAAATTATTTGTTGAAGTCAATTCATTTCTACATCACATTAATCAAATATAGTTTAACCTTCAAAAGTTTAATCGGATTTAAAACATTTACGGCAGGGGTGACTGGGATTCGAACCACCTACCTACGGCTTTCTCGATAATGCTATACCGCCAAGCTGCCTTTAAGCTCATATAACGGTAATCACAATTTGATAGTTATCTGAAAATTCTCTCATTCACAATAAATTTTATACTTCCAAAATTATCATTTTTTTTTTCTTTTCACATGAAACCTCTTGATGTAACCGCTTCTGATCCCTCGGAAGCCTTCATAAGGTATGAATTTTATCAGCTTTGCGTGTTCCAGAAATGCTACGTTTGTGTGACATTTCACGTTACTTGTGGTAGACACAAATACGACATGCCTTCAAGTTATAACACCTCTTTTTGCAGGACTGGGACCGGATAGAAACTTCTGGTTTTCTTTAAAGTACATGTGGACTCTTTGTGAATGCGTGACAGAGATGGAAGCACAGTCCAGTTCATAGAACTCTATTGGCACCGACGATAGTTAGGACTGTTTTTGATACTTAAAATAGCGGCATTTTCTTTGCAAGAACAGCGTGTAATTGATGTTCCATTCATGTCGTCATACCGCGTAAACATCGCCTGACAATTTGTGCACAGCCTTGTGATCATCCGTCAGTATTCGTGGCACCGATCTGGAAGACAGACACTTTTCGCATTTTCAGAACTTCATGCAGGATTGTGTGCACAGATCCCAAGGAAATGCCAATACTGGAGGCGATATCTGCAACGCTGATTCGGCGATCGTCCAAAACAACGTTCTCCACTTGCTGGATCATGTCGTCAGACCGGCTGGTGCGAGGCCCTAACTGTCTTGGTTTGTTGTTACACGATGTTCTGCCTTTATTGAGCTATCGCACCCATGAAGTAAGTGAGTGAGTGTGTGGTGTTTTAGGGCCCGTCGACAACAAGGTCATTTGGGCCCGAAGTTAATTCTAAGAACTAAAAGCTACGCAAACTAAGTTAAAAAGTAAGATAAAATAAAAACACTTGACTATTAAAAGTACATAAAAAACTCATCCCAGTACTAATAATTTAAAATCTCTAAAATTAATTAATATAAAATACAAGTCAGACTTGTTTATTCAAACCGATTTCCGCAACAAACCGCAGTGCCTTAACCACGGCCACTGGGTCGTCCCCTAAAACACCGAGCAAGTTTAGTCCCCAAGCCCAAAGACTGGCGAACGCGGGCGTACTGCGGGCAATCGAGCAATACATGCCGCACAGTGAGGCTTACTGCACACGGAGCACACACAGGGGCCGGTTCCCCTCTTAACAGATGGCCATGAGTCGCACGCGTGTGCCCAATTCTCAGCCGGGTGAGTATCACCTCGGCCCGCCGGTTATCCCTGCAGGAAGTTGGCCAGGGTTGTACGCTCTCCTTTATCGCCCGGAGTTGTGTGCCTTCCAAAGCTGTCCAGGATTGCTGCCAAGCAGATAGGAGTTGGCGACGGAAAAAAACGTTGCACATCCTGGTATGGCACCGTAGTTCTTAAACTCCGGGGCAAACGGCAAGCGGACTTAGCAGCCGCGTCAGCCTCCTCGTTCCCGGAAATCCCCACATGGCCTGGGGTCCAAGTAAAAACAAAATGGTATCCGCGACTAAGCATTTGCGAGATCTGGGCCTGTATTTTTAAAACAAGGGTGTGAGCGGCAGTGTGCTGTTGCAAGGCCTGAAGAGTACTTAGAGAGTCAGTGCAAACAATAAAAGAGCCAGGAGCTAACTTGCAAAAGGAGCAAATAGAAGATGGCATACAGCTCTGCTGAGAAGACCGATGTGGAGTCCAGAAGGCGAAATTTATGAGCCTCACCGTTAATGAAGAACGCGCAACCCGTAGTGCTACCTAACTGAGAACCGTCTGCACCTATGAATGCACATTAGACACATCCATGGTACTATCGCCACATGTCTCACTCAACTGGCGATGAATTTCAATACGAAAATGGAGAAAACGAATGATTACACGCTATTCTTGCAATGAAAACGTCGCCATTCAAAAACAGTCCTTACTCTTGTAGCAGCCACTAGAGCTATATGCACTATACAGTGCTACCATCCCTTGCACGCAGTCACAAAGAGTTCGCGTGTATTATAAAAAGAAACCAGAAGTTCCTATTTGGTCCCAGTCCTGAAAAATAGGAGGTGTTGTAACATGAACGCCCCTTGTACATCCAGGTAACTGACATACACATCCTAAAGTCAGGTAGTATTTTAGAGCGGACACTACCGGTTACCCCGTATAGCATGCGGGCACCCGAGGTAACAAAGGATTTAATCCATTCAGCAGCATAAGCTGAATTTCAAAAATCTCCAAATGAGCTGTTTGGCTGCAAAATTTAAAATTAACTAAACTAAAATAAAATAAAAAAAAAATTAAATTTAGAAAAGAAAAGACCAGGGTGTAAACAAAAAAGCGGTTTGGCATCCTGTACAAAATTAAAGAGGAGCAAAAAGCTACCTTAAAGTTTCCTCAATAAAATAATCCCACCTCATCCTGTAACCATCAAAATTATCAACCTGCGGTCAGACTCAAAACCTGGGTGGGTACGCAGCAAAAACCTTCTGGCTGTTAACAGCCTGTCAGTATTTGACTTGGACTTGGACTTGGAGAGAACACTGATAATAAAAATGGTTATGCCTAATTTCCCTTTTCAATCCCTTCGTTCGTAATTTCTTCTGCAAGATTCATGAGGTCCTCCTCATGCCCGTCCAAATTGAATGTTCCAAGTTGTTCCGAAAGTGCGTCACTAGCGACTTTTGGGTTACACATCAAACGTTTGCGGAAACGGAAAGGCCGTGATTAGATGTCTGATATCATTTGATGTTTTAGAAATTACATTGATGCATAAAACAGTAATGAATAATACATCGTTTTGTAAAGTTATGATTTTTTATCCCCTTAATATAGGATGTCCAAGGCCTCTTTCTATAATATTAACCCTCAAATACATGACTTATTTTGCTACTTATACACTCTTGCTCTAATCCATAAGCCGGTGGTTCTCATACCACTTTCGGAAGTGTCTTAACGCAATCGATTCGAATAGCCATGGTCGTTAAAGCGGTAGATAAAAGACTGGCCATCCGTTTAAAGCCAAACGTCAGGAGTTCGAATCTCGTCAACTGCAGTCAAATGTACCTGTGGTAAAGGACGGGGAGGGCCCACATAAAACAATTGTTGCGATGGCCTGGATGTTGACGGTGTATCACTTCACTGCAGTTGCTTGGATTTTGCCTTTTATTACTAAAAACAATGCAATGTAATTTTAAATATAATATAATATTTACCATTCAGAAGGCTAAAAATTTATGTGTAACTGATAAGTGACAGTCATATTATAATAAAAAACACACCAAAATATTTCTCAAGCTTTTTTCTTTAATTTACGACCTCCAACCTTAAGTCATACTGGACGATGAATGAAATTGAGCTTAGAGTTATCTGACATTCGTCTTTCACGATAAGGAGAAACCCCGGAAAAACCTTATCCAGATAACTCACCCTGACCGAGATTCGAACTCGGGACCTCTTGAACATGAGGCAGACACGCTACCATCCACGCTACCCAAGCGGGCATTTTACAGGCTGTATACAGGTTAATGTATATCTGCTACACCATGCATTTAAGGATTCATACTAACTATAAAGTACAATAAAGCTAATAATGAAAACACAGGACGGTTGATCGGGAATGACTATCTCCGAGTATGATATATAAAAGTTAGTAAGTTTGACGACGGTAGCGTAGATGGTAGCAGGTCTATCTCACGTTTAAGAGGTACCGAGTTCGAATCTCGTCAGGGTGAGTTACCTGGATAAGGTTTATGCGGATTTTTCCCTTATCCTTACAGACGAATGTCGGATAGCTCTAACCACCATGGACCCTGGACACAATTGGGTATCATTTCACCCATTTCATTCACCGTTGTAGGACCTGAATTACAAAAATGACGAAGGTACATGTCTAGTCATACCAAGCAATTCCCTTTTGCAATGCCTCGGAATTTGAATCTCCTACAACTTTGTCAGTAGTACTAACTGCAGTATACCTGAAAGCTTGTCAAAATTCACAAGGAAACACATTCATTTGTGGGTAGTTTGGAAAGAAAGGTTCTTTTACACGAGCAATTCTTCTCTAGATGATTTTTCTATGTAAGGAAATTTGAAATATTTGGTGTAAAGTACTCTGGTGCCCTATTCAACATACCCCAGGATATTAGATAAGTGTTTCCCATACCACAAGTGTTGAACAAAAGATAGTGGAACTAGCCTTTGCTTTTGAACTCCGTTGAAGGCAAACGCTTAAGTGTAAGAGCTCAAATGTCAAATCGTATTCTTCAGAAGACGCTTTGTTTGCTATGATGTGCTCTGTGTTATTGAGTTGCTTTACCAAGACTAGATGGAATCCTAGCGAACATTACCTAGGACAGTTTTAAACTGACCTTTGTTGTTCACAGAGATTTAAAATGTCTATGGATAACAGAGAGTGGATAGGAGTAAAGTAAATCCTTGGGAAAATAGAGGGTCACTATGACGTAAGGAAGGTTACCTTCAACATACTCGATGACCACAAGGAGCTGTGACACCAGCAACGACAGGCGATATGGCTATTCTCTGGGTACTTTCAACACGAACAGCCACAGATTAGGCTATTCCATGGTTTTCTCCTCCAACAAAGACTTTCGCACCCTTAAAGCAGTCCTAAATGTGGGCTGACTATTTCTCTTTAAGCACAAATTTTCCACCATTTGAAAGTTTTTGTTTAGTCTCATTAGTAGGGCCCGGAAGTTGTTGACCTAAAAATTCTCTAAACATAAACTACAAAATTCCCTTAAAATATAACAAAATTAACAATTTCTTCCATAATAATATATTAAAAACAGTCACAGACAAATAATGAATATATGGTTCCAATTACCACTTTTTAAAATTAACTTTCTTAGCTAATAACGCAATTATTGCTAATAAATAATACATAAATTCAAAATTCATCAGGTCGTTCTCAATTTTATAAAATATGAAAAAATAAGTTACTGTACCCGTTAGCCAAAACATACCTTACTTAGCGTTGCAGTACGTGGTCATGGTCATCTTCAAGTTATCAAAAGTAAAGGAACGGCGATTGTCAGCTAAAACTGCTTTATAGTTTGAGTAACTTTTCTCCACTTCCACAGATGTTATAGGTGCATGTTTGAAAAACACTATGTCACTGCCTGTTAAATCCTGTTCAAAAATATCAGTTCTGAAGATTTCTCCTGACAAGATATCGGCAATCTGACAAACTTTTTTTGGTATCCTTTATTTTGGTCCTTTCTGTCTAATTTTGTCCCCAATATCACCATTTACATTTTGTATTCTCTCTTCCGATTCTTCACTAACTCAATCGACTTATCTAATGTCATTCCAATGTCCTCAAAGTGGGTTATGGTTTCCGTTAAAATGTAAAATTTGACATAGTGAAAGCTAATTTACCTTGGATTTGAGTATGAGGAAACATCCTGTGTGCTCTCAATTACTGCGACACTTATAGCTCCTGTAGTCCTAACTGATGCAATCCACACGTTTTGCATGATGTAATCGGCGATTTCTCGAATTGATGCGCCATAAATACACCAGCACTGCCAGGACGCTGATCTGTGTTAGTTGCATGTTTACAACATTTACAAAGTTACTATTTCATAAAAGATTATATAAATGAACTTTTAATTACCGATTATTTTAAAAACCCCAAAAAGACCAGGGGTCAGGGTCAGATCATCCACGGGAATCAAACCTCGGCCTCCCGAACGCGGGCTATAGATTCAAATGCCCTATAAGTTCATGTAAATGAAATAAAATGACCGGAAATGCCTCTAAATGTTAAAAAAATGACTTTATTATACAAATGTGGCAAAATGCACCTTGGTGACCTATAAAATCCATATATATTGTCACCCGAACGTCGGAACTCCCTATAGAACCGGCTGGCAGTAGGGCCAGACGGGAAGCATTCAGCCCACGCCTACTCATTTGTCTCGTGTCACTAAATGAAGGGATGATTAGGAGAGCGGCGCGAGCCCTGTACCGTCTCTTTCCCCTTTCAGCAGACGTCTGGAAACCTTGGGATAATTGTGCGCGCCGCGAACCTTCCAGAAACGGCGATCTTCCTTATATAAGGCCTGTAGTTGGCGAGTCATTCCAGTTCTTGGCGAGTAACCGTGAGGAGCGCCCAGTGAGCGAACGGACCGGAATACTGTGTACGTGCATCGGATGAGTTGCGTGTAATTGCGAGTGCAGAGTGGACCTGTGACAGACGAACTGGTGAATTGTAGTTGTGTGAGCTAAGTAACTCTGTGTAATTGGCAAGTGTTTCAAGTGTAATTCGGTGGAAACAAAGAACATTTTGAGTTTGCGCAATTGAACTTTTAATTTCACGAACCCAAAAAGTTACAATATATAACGTATTTGTTCCAGAATGCACTTAAATTGCGATAAACATCGTCTGTGACTACTCAGAAAAAAGATGACTTTTCAGCAAAATCCGGGCCCCACTCATTAGATATCCACTTACGGGATTTGACGTTATACCAACGTGGATCTTGCTCTTAACATCGGACGTAGCTGGTAAGGGAAAAAATCTGAATAGCGCTACGTCATACATCTCGATGAAGGAAAGCCATTAATTACAATGAAGCCTCTGTCACATAAAAGAAATTTGCGGCGAATGAATTGGGGAATAATGACGTTCACTTCCCGTCTCTCCAATGAAATAAGTATCAAAATCATCACTGTAGGCTATAGGGTATTTCAGTATATAATATCGAGCTTTTCCCATTCCACTAGGTTTCTTGTTATATATTTCATTGGAAGACAGATGGCAGTGGAGGAATCCATAACTCCTGCAGAATATAACGCATCGAATACCAGGAATTAATTACATACAGTGAGTCGTAATTTAATTAAATTTTTGGTAGTGCGAGCTTCAATTCCCTCTATCAGAGACTCCATTCCAGGTTTATACTCCGGATTCTCATATCTCAACATGTGGACCACACTTTTGTTCCTCTCTTTAGCCATATATACTTGTTATCGATCCATTAGCAGCAGATATGACCATGTTCCATGTTTCATATGTAACAAAAATTGAGGCAGAGGGTTTTCCACGAGAATATGAATAATTGCTAATAAGTCAAAGCATATGAACGACTGACGAGAACTGTTCTCGCGTAATAATGAATCCCATAATTAAAGACAACCTTTCTCAGACATTTAAAAATAAAACAATTAGGCCCGCCTCGGTAGCGTAGATGGTAGAGTGTCTGCCTCATGTTCAAGAGGTCCCGAGTTAGAATCTCGGTTAGGGTGTTACTTGGATAAAGCTTTATCCGGGGTTCTCCCTTATCCTAAAAGACGAATGTCAGGTAACTCTAAGCTCCTTGGACGCCGAACCCATTTGAGCATCATTTCATTCATCGTCCGATATGACAAGGTTGGAGAACGTAATATACACACAAAAAAAAAAAAAAAAAAAAAAAAAACTGAAGGTTAGTAAACGTTCTCCAAGAAAAATAGCTAAATAAAAATCTGCAAATATTTAGAAAAGTATATCTTTGTTAGTCCTCAGTAATATAGACGGAAAACAGATAAAATAAAGTGCAAAACTAAATCATTAGTAAAATGTTGGAAAATGAGTTCCATGCAATTTAACTCGTAGAATGCTGCATACTTGCATTGATGCAGAATGTAAGTAGATTCTAAATGCTGGAGAATTCAAACAAAAACCTGAAGGTCGCAAAGGAAAACACTACAAAAATATAGCGAACCTTGGAGCTTCTATATGGTGAACTTCTAATCATCTATTGTATTTCTTTCAGTGGAAAGAGCTTTCATAAAATACAATATACTGAACAAAGGTTGCGGCATTCTCCAGTGCCATTAAATTGCAAAACCCCATATTATTTAAATTGTTAGGGTTCTTGTGGTTGAAATTTGGAGCTAGGAGTTCTCTTCTCAGGTGAATGGTTATAGGAAAATGGGTTTGTAGATGTTGGTTGCCAAGTGGAATCAATAATTCTCAGATGACTCTGAAATTTTGTTTAATTATCTTGTAGTGTGTTTGTTCCATTAAGACTGAGTTGCAACAGTGACCTCTTCCAATTAAATTCTAGCAACCAATTTCTTTTCTTCTCCTGACCAACACGTCTGACTTCTTCAAGTATGATGTAGCAAGTAACTTTTACTAAGATATTACATCTTCTTCTCCTGACCAACACTAACACGTCTGACCTCTTCAAGTACGATATAGCAGGTGTTTCAGTAAATGTTACATTTTCTTCTCCCAACCGACACTAACACGTCTCACCTCTTGAAGGACGATATAGGAAGTAACTTTCCTCGACTTCGCGATTCAGTTCGAACCTAATTCTACTCCCCACTCTCACTTATCACATGACCAAAATAGCTCACCCTTCTCTCCATTTTTCAAATCTTACTTTATTATTGGTTTCTGATTTATTTCGATTTATTTTTCATTGCTTTCCAGAACTCATCTAACTTATTTACTTAACGCCTACCCTGAGTTCTGACACGCCTACCCTGGGCTCTTTGTAACGGTATACATCGTTATCACATCAGTAAACTAAGACCTTCTGGCCTTCATGCTTCATCGCACCCTGAAAGCCTTTTTGTCTCAATGCATTCCTTGGTACTAGCTATCTATAGTTCTAAGACGTTCAACTCTTTCTGACACAAAGAAGATAACGGTCCTCTTTCCTGTCGCTTACAGCTTGTAGATTTTACCCGAGTATTCTCCCTACCTTGCTTTGCTTACATGCCTTGCTATATTAATTTATGTTCTGTCCTCATTCTTTAACTAAACCGCTGTTTTATTCATCATCCTAACCATTCTAATTTCATATTAATATAATAAGATTTCTTTATATTGGTTATCAAAGCATTTTTTATTCATTAATATTCCTTTCTTCAATATCGAGATTTCTATTAATTTTTTGCCTCCTACTCGCTGTCTGATACTGACTGCGGTTACAAGGTTCACAGACCACTGATACAAAATTTGAAGCACATAGTTTAATCCCCATGTCAGTATCTCAAGATATTTTAATAAAACTGTTGCAAGTATTTTATAGAGGAAGCTTAAAATAAAGAAAACATTCCTTTGTTATGTATATCATGCACACAGGTTTATAGACACACTATATAAATAATCTGTGAAAGATATTGAAACTTTGTTATTTGTATGTATTGATAAAGTACTGCGTTTTAACTAGTGGGATGGTGTACCCTTTCAGGCGGGTAATGGTTAAGCTAGTGGTGGGAGAGTGTGTTTACTTAGTCTGAAGAAAGTGAGAAGTACTTTGTCCGTTAATATTTCCGACTTCATTGTTGATAAGAAAATCACCATCCAACTCCGACTGTAGCCTTACAATACTGTTGATTGTTTTACACTGTACGTGAGAGGTTTGGCACGGATTCAGCATGCTGTACCTCTCCTACCACTAAAGCCACCTCAAACACTTTGCTGACATTTCAGTGAATAAACAGTACATCACTCATTTCTGATTTTGTAAATGCCTCAAATATGAAGCAGTATATATATATATATATATATATATATATATATATAATATGTAACATATTTGCTTTATGTGCTAGTATAAAGCTGTGTAGTCATAAAGTTCCTCCTCCTCCACCTTCTCCTCCTCCTCCTCCTCCTCCTCCTCCTTCTTCTTCTTCTTCTTCAACTTCTCTAGTTTTACCGTTATCGTAGTGTTTTGAGATTGTTTTTTGTTTAACAAGCAAATGAGCATTTGAATGTGTGGTCAGCGAGCCCTTGCTTCAATTTTAGCATTCACTTAGATAATTGTTTAAGACATCTAAAATGATTAGTTGTTTTACCTTGTATCTACTAAGCAGAAGAGTGGGCGGAAACGTAAGGTATAAGAGGCTTGACGTATTGGCAGAAGGATTTCTAGCTCACAAATCAAATTAGAAGCATAGATGTGGATATGTAATGCAAGAAAGTCATTACTACATCTGGCTTTGTCTAGGATTAGATTAGATTGATTTGCGTTCAGTAGGTTCACTTGTAGCCAGAAAAGGCTGTGAACATTGAACATGTCCAAAGGTATAAAGTTTAATAGCATATATATGTACAAAAGTTAATATAAGATACATATTATAGTATACAGGCAATATGAACAGCAATATGGAAAACAAAGCAGGGATAATTATATATGATACAAAATCAAACACTTTTTAAATCAGGATTCACTTGGCTTATGCCAGTACGCCTCACACTTTTCGGAATGGATAAAATTCTTATTATTATATATACATATACATTAAAAATAAACATTTAACTTGCATAAAATATTTATTAGTAATGATTTGTCATTGGAATAGCTAGATACTACTTAGAGGTACAGAAGCATTATCAGGATAATTTCTCATTCAGATAATGTTGTACAGAATAAAAAGATTTTGAGCAAGGTACTCTCTAACAGCTTTTTTAAAAGCACCAAAATTATCAACTTTTTCTTTAAGAACATTAGGAAGTGCGCCAAATATTTTGATAGTTTCATAATGCACACCTTTCTGGAAGCAAGAAAGTTTAGCACTGGGATAATGGATATTATACTTTTGTGTAGTGTTTATTTTGTGAATTACATTATTTGTTGCAAATAAGGCACGATTGCATACAAAGAATTTTAGGATCGAGAATATATACATGCAAGGAAGCATTAATATCTTGAATCTTGTAAAAAGATCTTTACAGGAGCATCTGTTGTGTGTGTTAGTAATGATTCTTATAACCTTCTTTTGCATAAGAAATATTTTTTTACTTTCTACTGAGTTGCCCCAAAATAATATTCCATATTCCATAATAGAGTTAAAGTATGCATAATATACCAATTTAAATGTGTCAATATATCTCACCTTAACCAGCTCTCGGATAGCATAACACGCAGAGCTGAGTTTAGTTAAGATATAATTTTTGTGAACTTTCCAATCTAAACATCTGTCCACTTGAAGGCCCAGAAATATTATGCTGTCAATTTCTTCTAATAACATATCATTAATCCCGATTTCTATTTCAGTATGTGATGTACGACATCAATAAATTTGACCACTTTTGCTTTGTCTAGATTCACAGATAATTTGTTCGCTTTAACCCAGCATGACATACAGCTCAAAACATAATTCAATTTAATTATACACTCGTTTAAATTTGTACTGGTCACCATGACACTAGTGTCATCGAAAAGAACGGTACTTGCAATGTCCTTTATATAAAGGAGTATTTACGTCTGACATCACTTAGTGATAAAAGAGGCTAAAAACAGAGAACTTGTCTATTAACTGTTTAAGTAAGGCAAAGGGCGTGTATACGACCCAGGACTAGATAGGTCATGCCTTCTAAACTGAAACACTAGTGAACGTACAGTAAGAAACAGTGTCATGGCTGGCTAATAAACGAGGACGCCACTGAGTTTCAGATTCCAAGGTTGGTAGTCTAGCATATCAAACTGAGTTTCATTTCCCGAGTCTTGATTAATAACTGCACATTAACGTACCTCTAGGTTTTGGAAATGTTCTTTTGAAAGCGTTTCCAATATGTTACCCGGATAATACATGGGAAAGCAGCAATTAGTGCTAAGTAAAGCCGTGCGTCACTGCCGTCTGTTGCTCGCTCTTTCCATCATAAAGGAAGCCATAAAACAAACGACATTAAATTGTGTTCCGTGCAGCAATCACTGTTCCAACCAAAACCATTCAAACCGTTCCTTCCTCCATCATGGATTAGCTACTGCTGCGCCATAAAAGACCTCTCTGCATTATGGCTTTACGTTGTCATGCCTCAATGGCCAGTAGAAAAATAAGAATGATTATTATTACTGAAATTATCCGTCATTATATTGTTTTCAATTATTTTGTTCTATAATGTCAAGTATTACTATGTTTTGTACACGTGGTCTGAAGAACCAACTTTGATCTTACTATTTTTGCCTATAATGTAAACGTATGTGATAATTGGGTTTATCTGTACTGAATTTAAAATGATACTCCTATACCTCATTAGGCTTATTAAAGCAAAAGTGAATAAAATCCATAGTATTTATAGTATTTATAAACATTTCAAGTGAAAACAATATATGATACTGCTGTTTACAAACCTCACATTAGAAGGGGGTGTCCTTAAGTTTTAATTATCACCCAGTAGTTTTTACCCTAGGGTAATGAAAATTTTTCAGTGTTATCATTCATCCCTCCGGACATAATGTTGATAATTTCAGTGATTTGAGTCCTTTGGTTTTTTTACAGTGAGTGTCAGAAGTGACTGAGGCGTAAGTTGGAGAAAATTGAGGCCCATAGTGTGATCAAGTTCCTGCATTTGAAGGGAAAAACTGTCCGGTAAATCCATGATGAGATGAAGGCTGTTTATGGAAATTATTGCCCATCATATGAGACTACTGTGAGGTGGAAAAGGAATTTTAAACTGGCCACATGTCCCTGACAAATGAGCCAAGACCGTCAATGTCAGACGATGTTGTCACAGTGAAGAAAGTGGAGTGTTAAATACCGGAAGACTGACGAGCAACCATCCAAATGATCATGAATGAGACACATCTTAGTTATGGTAGTGTGTAGAAAATTACTGATGACAAACTGTACATGTCTAAGGTGTCTGCACGATGGGTTCCATGTTTGCTAACCCCTTTCCAAAAGCAAACACGGCGTGACTTTTAAGACAGATATTGATACTGTTGGAACAAGATGAATGAATCCTGGATCTATCGGTATGATCCGGAGACAAAAACCGTAAGCAGGGAATGGAAACAGGCCGATTTCCACCCTCCCAAAAAGGCCAAGGTGCAAAAGTCAGCTGGGAAGGTCATGCTTTCATTTTTCTGGGACTGTTGTGGACTCATCGCTATAGATTATCTTGCCAAGGGCCAAATCATCACTGGCAGATACTAATGCAATCTTCTGAACAAGATACGAGCAACTCTTGATACCGAAATTAAAGTTTTGCAATAAGTAAAGAATCATGATGGATTTCAAAGGAATCTTGTATGTTTGTTACGACACCAACAGGTCCAGTTGCTTGAGTTGTTATAACAACAGAAATGTAAGAAACAGTGTCCTTAGCAGATTTCTAAAGGTTAGCACTTGACTTTGGTGAATGGGGTATTCTTCTGACCCTTCTTAATGGCATGACAAAATAGTCACAAAGGGGATCTTTAGTTGAAAAGAGGGCTTCGAGAAAGCGAAAGTGATATATGCACCCTCACGCACAGCTGTGGGGACAGTCCGAGGCGTGAACCCGTTTAGGGCAGTCCTCTTCTGTCTTGGTCAAAGAAGACCAGAAGTGATGAGAGAAGATGTTTTTCGGTTCATATGTACGTGAAGAACGAATTAAGTTTATCGAGTAATAAGCACTCCGCCTTTAGTAACTACAAACAGTGATTTATTGGTAACCCTTGGCCGGCAACTTCAAGTTCGATGTTCTGATAAATAGAAGCAGTAAATAAACCAGTTTGAAACGGGCATTCCAGTGTCATTAAAACTATCCTTCTCATACATATTGTCACCCGAGCGTCGGAACACCCTGTAGACTGGGCAAGCAGCAGACGGGTCGGTGTTCGCCCCGCCCCCTCGTTTGTCTTATAGCGTTATGAAGGGATGGCTGGGACAAAAAACATCATTGTGCCGTCTCTTTCTATTCCACCTGTTCTCGAACTTACGGGATATTTTCATCTAATGGAGAACCTTCCAGATCGGCAAGCGGACCCTATATAAGCTACACGTCGTGCAGGAGGAGTTAGTTAGTGAGTCAGTCAGTCAGTTCTTGGTGTAAGAATGCAGTGCTAGTGTACGACGAGAAGACTGTGTGAGAGCATCGGAACATTGTACGTAATTACGAGTGCAAGTGAAATTGTAGCGGACGAACTGGTGAATCGTAATTGTGTGCATTACGTAATTCCGTGTAATTGGCAAGAGTTTAACTGTAAGTCGGTGGAAATAAAGAAAATTTTTGAGTGGTGTAATTGGACTTTTCATTTCACGAATCCACAAAGTCACACTGGTGTCAGGAAGCGGGAAAACAACATCACCGAACATTACAACCATGGACGCGGCATTGAAAAAGATTTTGGAGAAGATGATGGAAATGAAGGCCGAACTGACCTCGGAAATGAAGACGGCAAATGAAAACCTCGCTGCAAAAACAGAAGCGGCAAACAACAACCTCACCGCCGAGTTGAAACAAATAAAGACGGCCAACGACAACATCACCGCAGAGTTGAAACAAATGAAGACGGCCAACGACAACATCACCGCAGAGTTGAAGCAAATGAAGACGGCCAACGACAACATCACCGGGAAGATGGAAGAAATGAAGGCCGAATTAACAGCGAAGATGGAAACGGCAAACAACAACTTGGCCACGACAATGGCCGCAAAGATGGCCGAACTGACAACGGAGATGAGGGAGGCGAACGAGGTCCTCGCCGCCAAGTTTGAGGATCGGTTGGCCGGCGTGAGGGATGACGTCACGAATCTGGGCAAGCGGATGGGTCAAGTAGACGACCGCCTTAATGATTAAGAGGAAAAGGCCGACAACATCGCAAAACCCCTCACCCACCTGACGGAGGAACACCGGCCTTATGTGTGGACAGAGGACGCCGAAAACGCTTTCCAGCACCTAAAGGAGACCCTGTGCAGTGCTCCAATTTTGGGTTTCCCACAACCGGATGGCGCCTTCATTGTGGACACCAACGCTAGCGACCATTGCATTGGAGGTGTCCTATCGCAGATCCAGGACGGCCATGAGCGGGTGATAGCCTACTACAGCGAGACGCTATCCAAGGCAGAGAAGAACTACTGCGTCACCCGACGAGAATTATTGGCGGTAGTAAAGACCTTGGAGCACTTCCATAAGCACCTGTACGGTCACCCATTTCACCTGAGGACTGACCATTCCGCCCTAACCTGGCTATTGAGCTTTAAGAACCTGGAAGGCCAGAGAGCACGTTGGGTTCAGAGCCTGCAGGAGTACGACTTCACCTCGGAACATCGTAGAGGGAAGAGCCACGGTAATGCAGACGCCATGTCCCGAAGATCCTGTCCAGTAGAGTACGGCCAGTGCACAAGAGTGGAAGAGCAGGAGCGTGCCGCAGCAGTCCGAGTAGTTGTGGCAGTGCCTGCGGACGGCTGGGATAGCGCAGGCCTGAGGAGGGAGCAGCTGGCGGACGCAGACATGGGGCCACTCTTGAGGGAAGTGGAGGCAGGGACAAGACCAACCTGGGAGGACATCGCACCAAGGGGCGCCACCTACAAGTCGTACTGGGCCCAATGGGACTCGTTGAAGGCCAGAGATGGCGCGCTGTTCCGGGTATGGGAATCACCCGATGGGAAGACGCAGAGAGAACAGTTGGTACTTCCCCGGAGTAAGGTACCGGAAGTCTTGGAAGAAGTGCACGCTGGTACTTCAGGAGGACACCTGGGAGCGAACCGAACGATTGACAAACTTCGGCAGCACTACTTCTGGCTGAGACTCCGAGCAGATGCTGGTGGTACACCTGGACCGCCTGGCACGCTACGATGGTGCTGTTCGGGACGACCAGCTTTGAGGAGGAAGCAGTGTCACCCGAGCGTCGGAACACCCTGTAGACTGGGCAAGCAGCAGACGGGTCGGTGTTCGCCCCGCCCCCTCGTTTGTCTTATAGCGTTAAGAAGGGATGGCTGGGACAAAGAAACATCATTGTGCCGTCTCTTTCTGTTCCACCTGTGTTCTCGAACTTACGGGATATTTTCATCTAATGGAGAACCTTCCAGATCGGCAAGCGGACCCTATATAAGCTACACGTCGTGCAGGAGGAGTTAGTTAGTGAGTGAGTCAGTCAGTTCTTGGTGTAAGAATGCAGTGCTAGTGTACGACGAGAAGACTGTGTGAGAGCATCGGAATATTGTACGCAATTACGAGTGCAAGTGAAATTGTAGCGGACGAACTGGTGAATCGTAATTGTGTGCATTACGTAATTCCGTGTAATTGGCAAGAGTTTTACTGTAAGTCGGTGGAAATAAAGAAAATTTTTGAGTGGTGTAATTGGACTTTTCATTTCACGAACCCCCAAAGTCACAATATCCACGCATACCCGGAGATAAATCTCATTGCTTTACCCTGAGCTAAACACCATTTGCTTCAAACCACCGCCCCTAGCGGAACTCTTTGCTCGCCAATATATTGCTTCACTCTTATTAAGAAACAATGCGGTATGCTCTGCAATGGTGTTCGTCCTTTGGATGACAATGCACCAGCTCATTTTTCACAAGTTGCAGTTGACAGAACAAGAGATGTGGCTTTGAGAACTTTCAGTTTCCGCCTTATTCGCCCGATCTTGCACCAGGTGACTTTTTCTTGTTCCCGAAAATAAAGAATCCGTTGGTTGGTCGCCGATTGGAAAATACAAATGACGTCATTAATGAAGCGGAAGAGTGGTTTAAAGTGAATTCTGCAGACTTTTACAATCAAGGTATTCGGAAAGTCAAGAAACGCTGGGAAAAATGTGTAAATCTGTATGATGACTACGTACAGAAGAACTAACAAGAACATATCAACACAAACTCTCTATCACATTACACAAATAAAAATATTTAGTAAATATTCTCCACTTAACTTAAGTAGCCGATAACAATACTTCTATTACGTTTTTGAGAAATTAATTTCATGGATATTTGCCACCAGTCAACACAACTCGTTGTCAAGGATACCATGCATTTACGTATTTACGTATTACGTATTACCAACATCTGAAGACGAAACAAAGCTAAAAACAGAATCAATTGCCGGTATGTCAAAATTCATTACGCGATTTTTATTTTCTAAAATAAATATTTTTTCCAAACTATTAAATCTATGGATCATTTATAAAAAAATCTTTATAAAACGTTTCATAAAAAATAAATTTTTAACCCTTTTCCACATAAATTTTCTGTTTTCAATAGTTTGATTTATAGATTAATAAATATACCCCTGAATAAAGAAGAATTTAAAAAAGAATATAAACATATTATCAATACTGTTTTAATTAACGGTTTAAATAAAGATTTTATACAAAATAAAATTGAAAAATTTAAGTATCAAAAAGTATTAATGATATTTCTACTTTTAAAAAATAAAAGATGATTATAAATTTTAAAAAAATGTTACTTACCATCCTTGGGTTAATAAACATTTTCAATTTTTTTTTAAATAAGTTGGTATAACATTAGTTCCACAAAATAAATATAGTATTACAATTTTTTAAAAAAGATAAAATTCCTAATAATAAAAAATCTGATATTTATCAATTTAATTGCTTAGATTGTGATCAGGTTTATATTGTAAAGACGAAACGCAGTTTCGAAACCAGAAAGAAAGAACATTTTCATAACATTAGATATAAACAAATTGATAAATCGGTCGTAGTAGAGCATTTTTTGGTCATATAACCATGAAATAAATCCCGAAGTTAAACTATCAAAGCAATTAAATGTTCCCATAGATTTAATAGTGAGGGAAAAAATATTTATTTAAAAACATAAAAATTGCGTAATGAATTTTGACAGAGCGGCAACTGATTCTGTTTTTAGGTTTGTTTCGTCTTCAGTTGTTGGTAATACGTAAATACGTAAATACATGGTATCCTTGACAACGAATTGTGTTGACTGAAGATGTGGGCAAGTGTCCATGAAATTAATTTCGCAAACCAATAATAGATGTACTGTCATCGGCTTCTTAAGTTAAGTAGGGAATATTTACTAAATATTTTTATTTATGTAGTGTTTGTTACTCCACTGTAAATAGCTTCATTTTCTGTGTAATCTCATCACATTGTTTAAAGAGTCACAATTAAAACTTTTCGACACACCCTCGTATAATATTTTAGTAGCACTAATCCATTGTTATCAGGAACATATATCTTTAACCATTTAATTAAATGGGATGTATTTCTTTATTTGAATAATTAACCCGACCAACTACAAATATCCTGCTGGTTTTAACTCTGTAAAACATTTTTTCAATTACTGTAACATTATTGCAGGTATACTGATATTCAGGCCTTAAGTTTATAATAATAATTATGAAGTGCAAAAAATTAACGGAGGAAGACCATGCGGAGCTTTGAAGTTACTAATACCTTTCAAGAATCTTGTATTACTAATAGAACAGAAACTAAAATATTCTCCTTAAGATTCTAACAAAGTTCACTGCAATCGAACTGCATGGAAAACAAATAGTATGACAGCTTCCAGAAGTATCAGTCAAATTAACCTGGAATTCTCACATATCTTACATATCTACAATAGTCACTTCTAGAATAAAAAGGCTGTATCCTTTGCTACAGAAGAAATCACAGCTTTACCTTGTAACAATAGTTCTGAGTTATATTTAGAAAAGGTATGAAAAATTTATAAATTTATAAAAAAAAATGATTATGCAAATCTATTTAGCCATTTAAATAAGTGAAAAATATACGTAATTTTGTATTGGCCGTAGTAATAACTGTATGACGTAATGCTGTGACGTGGAATTAAATCGACCAATCACAAAATTAAGATAGGAGTAAGGATAGTTACGAAAAACCAATAATCTTAGTAAAGAGGTTTCGGTAATCGTGAGTGTAATGAATAGTGGTGCAGGATCAAGAACTTTTATGTAATGTTTGGAACTGTTTAAATAGAACAAAGTAAGAATTTATCAAAATGTTTGAAGTAAGCTGCAAGTGATTGGGAAAGGAAGTTCAAGTAAAGTGTAATCCAAATAATGCAATTAAATAGTTACAAAATTTACTTCTCCGAAACTTTATTCCAAACCACGCCTGAAACCAAGATTCTCATGACTCTTATTTAATTAAACACAATCATCAAGAAACAAATCAAAATACAACGAATTTGCTATTTCTGGCTTCTCGACGTGGGTCTTCGAAAAGTCAACGTGCATCCCATTTCAAACATAGAAATCACGCACCAAATTGTGCACAAACGTGTGACTGATGAAAGCGGAGATAAATTAACTACGGATAAAGAATTCCTGTCCCAACCTGGAGTGCTCAATACTGATCTACAAATCTCTTACACGACCCATAATTTCTTACGCTGCTCCGGTATGAGTGCAGCCAACAAAGCTCACATTCATCGACTCCAGGTTATACAATACAAATTTGTCCGCACTATTACAAAGGCTCCGTGGTTCATTAGGAATGATCAACTCCATCAGGATTTAGTGTTCCTTCCGTACATTTTTACTTCGAACTGCTATCAAAGGTATTCTTCGTTAGACTATCCGAAGCACCAGGCGCTGTAACCTATGACATTCAACGGCGAAACTTAGAACAGATCAGTTTGAAAAGAAAACTGCCTCAAGACATGCTACTCACTGATGTAGAAGATAGCGACTTTTCTCACTAATTCAAATTATATCCTCTATTTTTGTCATAACACTACTGATCATAACCTAACCTCACATATCTAACCTCTCTTTTCAAACGTTATCCCTCTTATTTAATTTTATTATGTCTTAGTTGTCCTGTTATATACTTTATCATTTATTTTCTTACATTGAAATGTGTTCTTAATTGTTATATAACTGTTTATAATAATATTTATCACCGATAGTGTGTGTGAGAGGACAGTAATCACTCAGTTGTCAATTTTATATAATAATTCTGTAATTTATGAATGGTTTGCATAGTAATACTGCTGATTAGTCAAGTAACAAATTAACCCTTTCACCGATATGGAGGTTATATGACGTCCAAGTTAAAATACCCCAAACCGATATGGAGGTGTATAGATGTCCTGCGCATAGATGCATTTAATGCTCATTTAACGCCAATTATTTTAATCTTATTTTAAAATAAATTTAAATTAGTTCTATAAGGGATGTAAACGTGCCCTTAAAGGTTTCTCTTTGAATTGTACACCTCCAAACCTGGATAAAAACCCAGGACACATCTGCAGATTCACACCAAATAATATTGGTTTCCTTGTGAACTTGTTTTTCGCAACACATTATACATTTTCGAAACGGTTACAACTTTTTTTGGTTGTGGGTGGTATGCTTTTAGGGAAGTGTTTTCTCTCAAGTATGAGGGCTGATTCTTACCCCCAGTATAAAGAGGCCTCTGAGTATTATATTACTCAATTAGGTTACGAGGTATTTATACGCGCAAGTACAGGTAGATGAGTGTCTTGCATGAATTTACAGCTCTGAAAATTACTAAAAAATTGTGGATGGTTACATCCAGTGATATAAAAATGCTTTTTTTACAATTTAACTGTTTTTCGTAAAGAGGGATAGCTAGTAATAGCTGATTCACAACACCCATATTTGACCCGCCATTTCCCCGAAACAATGGAGTAGCTAACATGCCATTTGTAGACCAGCACACGTCACTGCTACGTATGTCCTCAAGATCTCCTTCATAAACGCACAACAAACCTTCCAGATTTTCTACAGTAATATCAGAAGCCTGTACGCATCATACGCAAGCTAATTTATTTGCTACATTACGGGGATAAGCCATGATTAGCCGTTCATTTAGCTCTTGATAGCTATAAGAAATCACTCTGAATACAGTGAAGGTATAAATAACTAAAGTACTGAGGGAAAACAGCTGCACAAGGCTACCAGAAACCTTGGTTGAGAAACACTGTAATAACAGATGCTGACAGAGAGTTTTCTTTCCAGCGTGTGAGTGTAACGCAACATATACTCGTATAATTATCGCTTGGTATAGAATAAGTAAACCAAAAGTTAAAACCTTGAACCGGAGAAGTCACTTGCGTAGCTAAACGTACATTCGTTCGTATACACACAAAACAAACTGACTCAAATATTAGGCGCGCTCGGCCCAAATAATGACTTTTGCTACAGCGAAACAAAGTAGTAATTTTCAACGATTTATTATTGTAGTCTCTAATTTTGTGTTACTGTAGATGTATACTGCCTTTAGTGGGTTTTAAACCAGTTTTTGTTTCGTTTGAATAAGTTAATAAATACGGAAGATATGGAATTGTATTCATGATGCATTTTTACAGCATTTAACAATTTAAATGTCTTGTTCTGTTTATTGGGTATCCGTTTCCGCCCCTGAAGGGTTTAAAAGGCCATTGGCGAAGCGGTTCAAAAAAGGAAACTTATGTATAAACGACCTCGGTCATCCGTGTCAGGAAGAAGGCGATATTAAAACTTCTAGAATTCTACGTTTATGAAAGACGTATGGTTAATATTTATACTTACATCGCAATGTCTTGCGTAGTTTGTTCGATTTGTGTTAACTATCCTTATTTAAATATTTTGTTGCACATCCTAAAGTAATACTGATTAGAGGATATTTCCGGAATTTGACATTTAGGAAATTAAATCATCATTAATATCTAAATAATGTCAAAGTTGTCTATAATAGCTCTTGGAAAAGAAGAACCCATATAAGGCAAATATAAGTGATACAGCTAATACAAAGACAGGTTTTGTTTCTCAAAGGGCGCACAAAGTACTGGACCCTTTCGATGAATGCCCGAAGAAGATGAACGGACACCTTATGAATTTATTCGGTCGACATATGCATTGGAGTAAGTCAAATCCTGAAACTTTTCAGTAAGGGTTAGACGTGAGAAAACTCTATAGCCCATGATTCCAGACATCTTATGAATTTCTTCTGTCGATTGTGCATTGTTATCAGTCATATCCAAAATATTTTACTGCAAGAGCGACGTGAGTAAACTTTGTAGTCGATGATTCCACATAAACTGACTGTGGAATAAAAGGAACGCATTTCTGTGTGCACAAAGGCTCTGGAAAACTCTGAATATGGCATATGATATTTTGATTTAGAATATTGTCACTCGTATTTATCGTAATGGTTTTGATAAGAAATTCATATAGCTTAATAGTTCTATGGAGTAGAACCCAAGATTATCATTGATTCTATAGCGTTAGAAGATAGACCTACCGTTACTGAAGATTGCTACATAATATTGAATCAGCTCGTGTAAAATGTCCATAGGAAGCATGGTCATGAACTAACATCTTGCGATTTCATTTTGTTTCCAAAAATTAAATATAAAAAGCGTGGCATCACTTTATTGCTATGTGATGAAATCGTGGTCTATTATATAAAGCTGGTTTTGTGGTGCCGTAGGAAGAGTGGCACCAGTTCTTTGAGTTTTCATCGAATTCAAAAAATGTGTTGAAGTTAAAGCAGAATATTTGTAAAACAATAACATAAATTTTATTTTGAAACCTTCGCCCTTATTTAATGTTCTAAGGGTTTTCAATATTGTCCTTATATAATAATAACTCTAAGATATTACCAAGTCATATAATCCAAATATTTTTGGTCAAGTGAGGCATTGATCTTTTCTGAAGTATTTGAACTACGAGGGAAAGACTGAGGCCGATTTTTCACAGATGTTTATTATTGCAATTTAATGTTTACATGATCTTTTTCAAAGTAGTCCCCTCTTCAATGCATTTTTATAGTGTCTCTGCCAGTACTTGAACATATGCTGCAGACCATTCTTTGTCAGGTCCTTGAGAATTGCCTCACTTTTCTTGAGCACTGCTTCAGAGTTCTCAAATCGAACACCCCTAAGCTTTGCCTTTTGTGATGGGAATAAAAATGTCTCAGAGTGCAAGATCGGAGCTATAAGGTGGATGTGGTACACAGGTAATGTCGAATCGATCCAGAAACTGCATGACTTGATTTGAGACGTGAGGCCGTGCATTGTCATGATGAAGTCGCCACGCAGTCCGATCAAGCTCTGGTCGTTTCTCTGGAATGTGCTTCCTCGGTGTAGCCAATACTGACGTGTAGTGTGCTGCTGTAATAGTAGTGTGAGGGGGAACTGCATGCTGATAAATCTTCCATTATAGTCAAAAAAATGTGATCTCCATCACTTTCCCTTCAGATGGAGCAACTTTTGCCTTTCTTGGTGTTGGAGAACCTGAAGATTTCCACACTGTGCTGGCTTGTTTATCACCGATGATAATCGAAGCTTAGGGGTATTCGATTTGAGAACTCTGAAGCAGTGCTCAAGAAAAGTGAGGCGATTCTCAAGGGCCTGACAGAGATCGGTCTGCAGCACGTGTTCAAGCACTGGTAGAGACGCTATAAAAGGTGCATTGAAGTAGGAGGAGACTACTTGGAAAAAGTTAATGTAAACATTGAATTGCAGTAATAAACATATGTGAAAAAAATCAGTCTCAGTCTTTGTCGACCAACCCTCGTATAACGCCTCCTGGAAGCAGAGAGTTAAGCTTAAAACTACATAAATCATATTCCCATTATTAATTTAAAGATTCTTACTTAATCTTTACTCACATGGTTGAACATTTCGTCTTTTACAGCTGAAATATTTACCTTTCACTTCTCGCCTTCAAGCAATTTTAAGATTAACCTCGAAAAGCTACTGGTACTCTTGATATTATGTCATATCAGCAGCGTTAAACTTCTTATCCGTATTGGATAAACAAGATTGCGAGTTGCATAGATTCTCTTTATGCATGCAAACATTATGCAAGCACCACTGGATCTCTCTCCATAGGCACTATTAACACATAAATTCACTTACTCGGAAATTCTAGGAATATTGCATGTTCATGTATAACAGAAGCGTTTCACAATTACTGTCGCCAACAAGAGAAGTAAATCCGATAGCTGTAACTTCAGCTACATTCAGACAAACCTCATCCATATAACTGAGAAATCAAATCTCTGTATTCAAGCAAATTCAGTTGACATTTCCTGAAAGTCCAACAACCGTTCACAACTCATGCTGTCTCATAACAAATTATCTTCCATTTATTTGACATTTATTTGACTCCAGAGGTGTAAAATTTATATAAATGCAATTATCAGAGTAATAGGTATATGCTATCGTTTTGGAGAAACAAAAATCTCTAATGCACACTCCATTCACTTTTGAACACAGAATTCTCAAACAGCGTTTATTCATCTACCCTCTTCCTCTTGCTTGACATAAATTCCTTTAGAAATGGTTTTGCCTATATATTTCTGTATAAGTATAATGGTACTAGCGGATTAGTCAAGTCTTTTAATGATGCCCTTCTGTGAGAAACCTTAAATCTTCAAATTTGCTTACATTGACTTGAAACGTTAACGCAATTACTGTAGTAACGTGCGATACATATTCTGACTTTGTGGGTTCGTGAAATTAAAAGTCCAATTGCACAAACTCTAAATGTTCTTTATTTCCACCGAATTACAGTTGAACACTTGCCAATTACACAGAATTACGTAGCGCACACAATTACAATTCGCCAGTTTGTCTGTCACAGGTCTACTCTGCACTCGCAATTAGACTCAACTCCTCCGATGCACGTACACAGTCTTCCGATCCGTTCTCTCACTGGGCGCTCCTCACAGCTGCTCGCCAAGAACTGACTCTCTCCAGCCCGGCGCGTCGCGTATATAAGACCAACTGACCTATCTAAAAGGTTCCGGGTTAGATGAAATATCCCGACTGTTCCAGACCCCAGGGGGAGGGGAAGGAGGCGGCCAGCGATCGGTGACACTTCCCTCACCATCCCCTTCAGTGAACGCTACAAGATAAATGGGTAGACGTGGTCTCAGTGCCTTCTGTCGCCCACCCAGCTGCTAGCTGGCCGTGCTTTCCGGTAATTAGGTGACAATATAAACCTGAACCATTTCAATAGGGCGTAACCTTTGAACTAATAATAGGACACACGTGCAACTTTGTGAGAATATAATGCACAATTGGGAGATTACATTACACTATTACGCAGAGAAAATGTTAGAAGTGTCCTCCACCAGCATCTATACATGTTTGCACTCGTCTCACCATATTCTCTGAAGTTTTACGGAGAGTATCCTCGCCAATGGATTCCTTGAGCACATCAACTGTCTGTGACCTATTCTTGTACACAGTATTTTTAGATACCCTAACAAGAAAAAATCCAGTGAGTTTAGGTCAGGAGTTCTGGGGTCCACAGAATTTTTGAGATTGTTCAATTATCAAAGAAACTGGTTACAAGTTCCATGGTGTCATTAGATGTATGACAAGTTGCTCCATCTGGCTGCAAAAATTACCTTCTCTAAATTGGATATCATCCAGCTGCTCCATAAATGTCATGAAGATACCCATATAAACTTCAGTGCCTACAGAAGTATCATGTATAGATGCTGGTGGAGGACTCTTCCAACTATTTCTCTGAGATGTAAACAGTGTAAAGTAATCTCCCAATTGTATATTATATTCTTCCAAAGCTGCACGTGTGTCTATTATTGACTTAAAAGATATGGCCTATTGAAATAGTTCAGGTTTCTATAGTTTGAAATATATTATCAATAGTTCACACACCAATTTTCAGAATTTGTGCAAAATAGTTCTTGTCATATATATTTATAGCATTTTGTCATTCAATTAAACTATTCCACACGATGCAGATAGTACTTAGCTGTGGTGCTCATAGATACATTAGTAAATTTTGTGACATGAAATTTTAATCTGACCTTTGGTTTAGGATAAAAAAGAAATCTTTAAATCCTCTTTTTATTACCTCTTAATATTTACTTGTGGAATACGATGTTTGTTATTTACTTGCAATAAAAGCTAATTGAGGTTATAAAAATCACTTCATATATTTACTTTCGCACTGCTTTTGTCTAAGCATAAACATTTTCAAGCTTCTATTTTGAAAATTGCGTGGTGTGGACCAATTTATATTTTACAGAGCGCTGTAAATTAAAAACACTATAAAATCACCAAAATAGGTGATTTGAAACACCAATCCACTTAATGTTAATCTTCAAGTGCCCTTTTAAAGGCCTCATGACATTAAAGGAATAGGAAATTGAAATTCAACGATTACCCTATTCGAGGTGGCCATGATCTACGTGTAGTTCGCGAGTTACGGAGTCTCTTCGAATTCTTATAATTATCAGTAATTCCTAACTCATTTAGAAAACTGAAACGAAGTTGTTTAACACAAGCTAATAGTGATGCCAGATTAAGTATAAATCAGAATTGTGGTGGTGACAGTGTGTTAAAGGACGAAGGCCAAAAGGTTGTCTAATTTAATGAGGGGGAAACAGAATATACGGATTCTGAATCTTCTATGCATAGTATTCTGAAATCTCTTGGATTCAAATATAGGAAAACCAATGATGGTCGCAAATTTCTCCTTGAAAGAAGCGATATTTTTGCTGCAAGACTAAAATGTCTGTGCACAACGCACAACAATTAGTACAGGAGATTCTTGTTGTAATAATACTTCATAAATGCATATTCATATCTTCCATATTTATTAAGTACATTAATGAAACGAAAATTGGTGTAAAGTCCGTTGCAGTTAGTATATAAATATGACATCATTAAAATAGAAGATATATTCACAAATCGTTGAAATGTCACTATTTTGTTTCACTGTAGTAAACACATTATTTCGTGGAACGCATCTAATTTGAATCAATTTGTTTTGTGTGCATATGAACGATAGCTATGTAAGCGAACTGTTCTCCAGTTCAAGATATTAAGGTTAAGATTGTGTGACAATCATTGTGTATGTTCTCAGAAATTTGCTGAAATATTAAGCGAACGTTTCTCTTAGCACCATCACTGTACATCTCACCATCTGTGTGATACTGGATAGTTTGAGACAAAGAGAGGTATATCTTCCATCTCTGTCGCCCACTAGCCGTGGAACTGACAACACCAAGACAGTACGATAACCTTATTGGCACAACCCATGTTCATTCTTATTGTGTAGCTACTTTTACGTTAACTAAACTTTGCTTCGTACTTCATGCCCACCACCTCTCATAGAGGCTGGCAAGATTTGTCAAACCTACTGAACGAAAATAAAGATAACAAACAAGCTTCAAGTAACACAATGAATTAATCGAATACAGAAAAAAAAAACCACTGCTTCTTGCCATAATCAAAAGGTAATCCTCCGATAACTGTAACAGAAAATAGAAACACCAATGTATCTTCAAACAATTCCAAGTTAGGTTATCCTGTTGCAAAATAGATATATCCAAATAAAGACTAAGTTATTATTACTGAATCATGCGATGGCATCACCATTACCCACCGTGTACTAGTAAACTAACTAGCCCGAGTAACATTTAATTAGTGTCAAGAATTTCGAATGGAAGTATTTGTATTTCCTTGCCAGTAAGAAGTGTGTGGATGAACTGATTTCAAAACATTCTAAGGTTCTTATAAAACATTTCCTTTTGGAAATTATACCCCTACTAATTAGGCATTTTTTTTATCTTTGCACCGTTTGGTCAATTTTCAAAGATGGGAATTCTTAGGAACTTGCCGTACTCCCTTTGATATTGCATTCCTCCTTCAAGGACAGTGAATAAAAATGAATAATAAATTCCTTTTTAAGAGAAGTATTTGATAACTCAAACAAATAAAATGGAATGCCTATTTCCACAAATAGAAATAATTTTACATAAATTCTGTACTTCAGGATATTCCTTTTTTGTAGTAAGATTTTATCTCTTGCTTTTAAGAAGATGACCCTATGCTGTTTGTCAGGAACATGAGTTCAGTTTAAACCGCTACTTTGTTGTTTCGTTAGAAAAACCCTGTAGCTGTTACGAGAATTATCGTAAATATTTCCGTTCGTTAAACAACGTTTATCTTCCTTTGTGAGGTGAATTTTACGGTTAAGGGAGCGTGAAAAACAAAACACCTCACGGTGCAAATTTAAGTTCCCTAGAGGTAGACAGCTGAAAGCGACCTGTCAGTAGCTCCCTCTGAGCCACACACAGCACTTGTTTTCAATATCAGCCCTCATCACGCAAAGTAACTGTAATACTCTTTGTTCAATGAAGACTAAAGTCATATTTTACCATTTTTCATTCATAGATTTCTCAATTATCAGTAGTTTTTAATCGGATATTTGAAGAACAGCATAATTACCTAAAATTTACTGCATTTGAAATCTGAGTTTACAAAGAAAATATTGATATTGCTGCAATGGACAAAGGCCTCATACATTTATTTGAAAATTGCATAAAGAAAATTGCCTCGAGCCGTGAACATTTCGAAAAGCAACATTAAGCACTTCTTCAACTTAGTGCACTTTGGCCCATTCCTTACGGTTTAACAGTTCTGAAAAGTACACAAAACTAATAAAATTTATAATAAAAATTTT
Source organism: Mantis religiosa (assembly GCA_030765055.1). Classification (NCBI taxonomy): domain Eukaryota; kingdom Metazoa; phylum Arthropoda; class Insecta; order Mantodea; family Mantidae; genus Mantis; species Mantis religiosa. Next base: position 37,285,077 of record CM060959.1, read on the forward strand.
GAAAAGAATTAGCCAAAATATTTAGTAATTAACATTTAGTAATGCCATACTTTCTGATTCTAAAGCAGCATTATGTACAATAAGTTCATATAAAATGAGCTCAATCCAGATTAAAGAATGTCACAAAATGATCCAACAACTTAAAAAACTACAGAAAAGAATTATATTACAGTGGATACCACATTGTGGAATTGCTGGAAATGAGTCAGCTGATTTTCTTGCCAAAAAGGTGCAAATTTAATTCAGAACGAAAGTAAAAACTTACCATTTACATCCATAAAGAGATTAATCAAAAGCAAATATTAAAACAAACAAAACAAATCAATATCTAACAAAGACAAAGATAAAAAATGGAACATTTTAATTAAAAATCCAGAAATTATTCCAGAAATCCCACGTAAAGCTGCAGTAGCAAATTTTAGATTACTTACGGAACATTATTATTTGGCCAAACACTTACACAGAATAGGAATTTATACAAATCCAAATTGTCCTCTATGCAACAAAGATGAGGAAATGACTAAAGAACATCTTCTTACCTGTGAAGCCCTACCTGTCCGACCCACTACACGGAAATATCGGTGAGCAGGAGAGCTAATGGCTTCATTGCCAAAGCCTAGCAGTTGAAAACAACAACAACAACGTTTAGTAATGTATAGTATGATCCATATAAACCTGAACCATTTAAATTGGCCATAACTTTTGAACTAATAATAGGACAGACGTGTAACTTTGGGAGAATATAGTACACAATTGGGAGACTACATTACACTATTTACATCTCAGAGAAAATGTTGGATCGTACTGTAGTACGCCTCGAAACTGGACCTTTTTCTTTCCCACATTCTGTACAGTTTAAAGTTAACTTGGTAGCCAAGCCCCTTCTAGCTGAAATATTTCCTGACAGCTGAACACAATCACTGGCACCACAGTTTTTGCACCTTACAAATCAATTTAGAAACTCTGAAAGCTTTGTAATATTTACAACTACATAGCCACTGTCACTGTTTACAATGTTAAGGTCCTGTTTGTCATCTTGGAGATAGCAAAGCTTTCTTTTGGAAGCACTACCTGATGAAATCATAACCTTATTTTCAGGGGTTAGTGGAACTACATTGCTTGTTATTTTCACGTTTAGAGTACCGGTTTCCTGTAAACCTACGCTTAGGATTCAATTTTTTGATTCTATCCATATTTATAAGCACTTTGGAAGAAGTGGAATACCTAAAACACTCGAAAAGTATGAAAAGAATGCGCAAATACACTTTCAATCACTTTGGAACTCTCCTTGTTTACTAACGCTGAAAACAAATGACTAACGTGTTCCAGGACTGCCAACATAAACGAATGCAAAGCCTTCTAGGTCTTAGACTAGCTTGCTCCCTGTCAAATGATTACAAAAAGTATTTTATGGATAACAGAAGAAATGATGAAATTAGACATTGTTCCAGACAGAACTGGCATTTAAAGGAGGAGCAGTTACAGCGCCGCCACCTTTGAAATCTAAATTAAAGCCTTTAAGAGTTGAAAAAAAAATGCACAAACCTTACATTTGTATAATCAGAAAATCAGGCTTTTCAATGGTACATAATTTCAAAAATTGATTTTTTTCGACATATTTCACCTCCCGGTCCCCTTTAATAAGGTATGCCGTTATAATTTTATTTATATATTTATGTGTTTTATGTTATATAATTGCACAAGACATACAGGATGTTACAAAAAGGTACGGCCAAACTTTCAGGAAAAATTCCTCACACACAAAGAAAGGAAATATGTTATGTGGACATGTGACCGGAAACGCTAAATTTCCATGTTAGAGCTCATTTTAGTATTTCTCTTAAAATGTAAATTGAAATCATTCGTGCAGACAAATGTCAAAATACCCATTGTGGTTCATGCACGATGGAGCTCCTGCACATTTCAGTCGAAGTGTTCGTACGCTTCTCAACAACAGATTCGGTGACCAATAGATTGGTAGAGGCGGACCAATTTCATGGCCTCCACGCTCTCCTGACCTCAACCCTCTTGACTTTCATTTATGGGGTCATTTGAAACCTCTTGTCTACACAACCCAGGTACCAAATGTAGAGACTCTTCGTGCTCGTATTGTGGACGGCTGTGATACAATACGCCATTCTCCAGGGCTGCATCAGCGCATCAGGGATTCCATGCGACGGAGTATGGATGCATGTAACCTCGCTAACGGAGGACATTTTGAACATTTCCTGTAATAAAGTGTTTGAAGTCACGCTGGTACGTTCTGTTGTCGTGTGTTTCCATTCCATGATTAATGTGATTTGAAGAGAAGTAATAAAATGAGCGCTAACATGGAAATTAAGCGTTTCCGGACACATGTCCGCATAGCATATTTTCTTTCTTTGTGTGTGAGCAATGTTTCCTGAAAGTTTGGCCGTACCTTTTTGTAACATCCTGTATAATATGAAGCTGGAAACACTTGGAATTCGTGCTGCCACTCCACAGATTAAGTTTGGAACAACCGGGAACACTTATGAATCACCCACACTACGCCAAGCCACAGAATGGCAATATGATTTAATACCTAAATTTTGGATAGACAACAATACCCAGCATAAAATCTCCCTATATTACAGTCCTTAGATTATTCATTTTGTTGCTAGCAGTATAGGTTGCCATTATATTGTTCGTGACTGTGATGTTCGATTTGATAGCCTTTTAGGAGCCGATTATGACGCAATTCCTTTGAGTGTAATCTTTCTAAATACCGTTTCGCCCCAACAATTATCGTTTAAAACTGCTGGGAGTTGGTGTTATTTAGCAGGAAGGCGGACTGGGAAAGCAACAGTCAGAATAATCTCCCCTTGTCCCGTTCCATGGACACAATAGCAGAAAATCTCGTTTCCGCTTTAGCAAGCTATCTTGCTTGGGAGTAATTTCTTACTTGTGTGTAGGTGAATGTTTCTTGCAGACTCCAAAATTGATAAACTGCTCCCTTGTGAGGGCGGCAGATGAGTAATCTGGCGGAACCACCCCTTGTCCTTATTAAATTCGAAAAACCGAGGAGGGTTGGAGTGCTAACAGTGTCTCCTTGCACAACAGATGTTGCCCACAGTTTGGGGATGAACATCTTAACGCAGCGAAAGTTAAGATGAAACTTGGAAAGGAAATTGCGGGGTAATAAGAGGAAATGGCAAAAGTGACAGCGAAAAATCCCACTCAAAATTCACCCCTCAAGTATAATAATAACCCCTGAGTTGAATGAACTTATAATATAAGGCATTTCTTCTCAAATTAAACGGAAGCGGAGCAAACATTACGTAACTTTTTCATTTATGGACAACTATGAAATTTCGTCTCAGAATAAGACACTGCAATGCATCTCCGTATCTGCCAAAACGGCGTCTGGAGGTGAGGGAAGTAATGCTCATTAGTAAGTTACAACTTTTGTAAACTTGGCCTGATATTACTGTATAGAGTTCACTCTGTATTACAGATGCACCGGCTGTATCCAGTCCGCTCCGGTTGCTTGCCTCATCGTCTTGTTTCTATATTCCTTTCTGCTTTTGTTTTTGAGGAGCCCAGAACAGGTGGCTTTGGCAGTAGCAAAAACTCATTAAGGTGCCCAAATTACAAATATTTAGCGGCTTTTATCCCTCAGTAATAGATTGGAATGGTTTGATATTGGGATTGGCAATTTCTCGTAAACGGCATATAGAGAGAAATGTTCAGAAAATTCGCACTTGTTGTAATAAATTCTATTATATGTGGGCATGTCGGGAACGAATCTCCCGAAGTTCGTGGGAGGTACAGTCATCCCACAAATCTCAAATGTAGATAGAGTCAACATGAAAAATTCAATGCCATGGCCGGGATTTGAACCACAGATCTCCTGGTTTCCGTCCAGTCGCTCTTAACCTTTGAGCTACCATGGTCAACGTGCCGTCCTGACATTAAATTCTCCAGTTGACACGTATATTTCCCCAGTAGGCCACTAGGGGCTCTCGCATCCGAGATACACCGTTTGTGGCGACTTACTATCGTAAGTACTTAAGTTCCGGCCATGGCATTGAATTTTTCATGTTGACTCTATCATATATTTTTCACATGAAAGTTCACTTACTGTCAATAAATGAACATAAAATTGTTTGTAAATATTTTTCTACTAAACCTGTTCTAAGTTTGGGCATTAAATATTTAAGTAAGCAAGGCTTTCGCCCTTCGTCTGACAGCCAAGCAGGACAAGATGTCGCGTGTATCGAAGTTATTCCTACATCTTCCAAATATATAGTTTTTACAAATTTACTCCTTTTATACCTGTAAAAAATTAAATTAATTTACCTGTATCACTTTTCAGTTCGCTTCACTTCATGCATTATTGCATTCACACTGCTTTACTGAGCAATTAATATAAGCAACAAAATTAAAAACTAATGATTTATGATCTGCAATAGAACTTTAACGAAATAATAACCGGTATAAAGTAAAATATTTCATTTGATCGATAGCAAATATACGATTTCGATTCATCTATCAAAAATAAGAGGTAAAGTTGGCAGCATTGGTTTCCTGTTCATGTCTGTTTACTGCCACGTCTATTATATGCTCATCATTCATCCCGACTTTATAAATAACAGCCCACTTATTTGCATTTCCACCTGAAACATGGCTAATTACTGCCAAAAGCAAGTATTAGAATACCAATGAGGGGGGCTTCTCTTCACTAATGATGCAACAATCAGAGAGGATGCCAAAGTGTAGAGAGGACGCCAAAATGTAGCACTTTGGCATCCTCAGGAAACCATAAAGACAGCTACTCACCATCATGAGAATCGTAAAGGTATATGATCTTCCTCCAGCCATAATATTTGACGACGTCGATGATAGCTTGATGGTAGTCTGGCCGCATGCTGATAGCGTAGTCCAGGAATCCAGATGAAGGGGTCAATACCTGCAGGAAATACGTTACTTTATTACATACAGCACACAACGTAATCATGAAAATAATCTAAGGTAATGCATGTTATATTAGAAACTCCCAAACGGCATGAGATACGATGCTGAATATTTTAACAGAATTACACAAATAACAGTAATATTTTTACACGTTATCGAAATTGTAGCCAACTTGTTCATTCAAACACTGAAGAACTGTGCAAATTTAAGTTCTCTATTTCATATAGTACGCATATTTCACTATAATTGAACTATTTTAGCCTTCCGAATACAGAAAATAAGCCTTTTTTTTAAGGAAGAAGTCTGTGTAAATGTGTATGTGAATGTACAGGGTGTATATAAATGAATATCGGGGATATAGCTCTTTGTAATATTTTTTACATTCAGCTCACAATCATAAATGATATGTTAGATGAAAAAGAAACAAAACATTTTTAACAAGAACCTTATAAATGTTCAATGTGACTACCCTTTGTCACACGGCAACATCAAGTCTGTAACCGAGTTCTTCCCAAACGCTGATAAGTGTGTATTCAGTTACTGTAGCAACAGCTGCTTCAATCCGGTTTCTTAATTCAGGAAGGTCAGCTGGTAGCGGAGGCACGTACACACGATCCTTGATGATGTCCCAAAGGTAAAAATCGCATGGCGTTAGGTCAGGAGAACGTGGAGCCCATGCATAGCAAGCCCTGTCATTGCGGCCCTTGCGACCTATCCAGCTCTCATGTAGAGTGACGTTCAACCAATGACGTACTTCGTTATGCCAATGAGGTGGCACACCATCTTGCTGGAAAATGAGGTTCTCTGGGTCATTTTCTTCCAAATGAGGTAAGAGCCATTGCTCTAGTGTATCAAGGTAGGAAGTGCCAGTTGCAGTAGGTTCACCAAAAAAGAAAGTCCCATAAACTTTTCGCCGCGATACGGCACAAAAATATTCACTTTAGGGGAATCTGCTTGCACTTGCACCATCTTGTGAGGATTTTCTGAGCCCCAGATGCGCACATTGAGTGTTAACATGTCCACTGTGGTGAAAGGTCGATTCATCACCGAAGACAACACGATCCATAAAATCGTCATCGTCATGAAACAACATGTCATTTGCGAAGTTGGTACGTAATCCGAGGTCTGTTGGCTTTAGAGACTGTAATAACTGTGAATGGTAAGGACGTAGCCGTAAGCGTTTTCTTACAACCTTCCATACAATCAACATAGGAACTTTTAATTCACGACTAGCCTTCTGGACTGATTTCTTTGACCCTCTCACTCGCTCAACAGTCTCTTCACTTACTCTTGGTCGTCCCGTGCTCTTCCCTTTACAAAGGCAGCCGGTATCTTCAAACTGAGGATACTATCTACGAATGTTATTATCTCTAGGAGGATCACAACCGAACATAATACGGAACGCACGTTGCACAGCAACTACAGTTTCGGTCTTTGCAAACGGCAAAACAAAACGCTTTCTGTTTATTAGTCGCCATATTTGCTGCTACCGCTGTCTAGGGGATTGCGGCAGAATCATTGCACGCACATGCGCACTGGTGCCAACAAACAAAACTGAGTTGCTTTTTCATTTGACGTGTCACTTATAACTGTAAGTTTAATGTAATAAAAATTATAAAGAGTTAAAACTCTTGCCAAACTTAGTACATAGATACAGTATGTTCTCAGAATGACACATGAAGATATTCAAGCTTGACCCAAAGTACACCTTACATAAATATTTTAAAAAACTGTTTTCCAAAAAAATAGCGCTATAGATTTTGATCAACATTATAACTTAAGAACCACTCAATAGTGGATGGATTCTTAAAAGATTTAAGTATTGCTTAAACTTGATACATTTTCATATTCCCATAGGGATAGATGTAGTAAAACCATTTCTAGAACATTTTTAACATAAAATGGGTAGGAGAATAGACCTTTGAGCGAATAGTTTGTTGGAATTTGGTTACAAAGAGTGATAGCAGCACAAAATAAATTAGTTAAACATTCATCACGAGGAAAGTTAGGATGATGACAAATTGCTAATAAAACGTTAGTAAGAAAATAAAGTTTCAAGCATAATAATCGTTAATAAGCATACACTTGTCTATTGATATTGTCACCGTATGGCACTGTAGTCCTGCTGCCACAGGCCGAATCTGGGCGCTATGCAGGAGAGGAAAAGTGACGGAGAGATACTCCAGAACGCTCAGCCCATTGTTGCGCCCGCGAAAGTTCTCGGTGTTGTCTGCGGCTTTCTGGAAACAATGGCTGGGGAGGTATAAATACCGGCAAGGTGTTAGAGGCGGCAGTTGTTTGTTGATTATTGCGACAGTCGACGATTGAAGTGTACCGCAGTGATTTCATTCATTAGTTTTCGTGCAGCAAAACACCGAGTCAGCCGATTGACAATTTCACGCCTTTTTGACTGCAATAAACTGTTCTAAATTTCTACAAATGAGATTTCCAAATTTACGTAACCCACGCAGTCACAATATTTTAAGTAGGTAGGGGAAGAAGTTACTGTGTTTTGTTTAAGTTTGGAGCCTACATTCATTTATTATCAATATTATTCTTTTGGTTTTTTACACCTTCGGTCAAATTGTACATATGGAGACCAAAAATACTTATTTTAAGTATTATAATAGATTCCCTGAAAAGTGAATCACGTTTAAAAACTATTTAATAAACATAAGGGTAAAATTCAATTCAATACATGCATAAGGATCTACTGCCATTAGTCCTGGACCCGTAGGACTAAGGACCCGGGCTTCCGTCTACCAGGGATTTACCGAGCTGTCCCAAAAGGGCGCCCAGCGTCTCCGAGGCTCTTTCGTGGGGCAAGACATAGAAACTAACAAGGCCCACCCCCTCATCTGGTCCTGTGGACTCAAGACGGGATGAAAGTGGATACGCCACTTACGCGCGCCAACACCAGAATGGGAAGGCTACCGATATGACCTCGGTTGGGCCACCTGGCGATCTAACACACCTTCTACTAGCTATGCTGGCTAGTACGCGGGAATATTGATGGCTTCCCTCAACCCCATCCGGAGATGTACCCGATCTCCCACGGGTATCGGGAACCACTGCCTCCTCGAGTCCAACCCAATCCGAACAACTCCCTATCAGGGAGGGGCTCGAATGTTCGGCCCGAGGTTCCTCTAGTAACGTCAGAGGTAGCACGAGTGCAAGGGGTCCGCAGCGCCCGCAACACGGCAGCTGAACGGGACGGATACCCTGGTAAAATAACCATTGTATTGCACAAGTAGCATTTTTAATATTCTGTATGAATGTATATTATCCAGTGATGAAGAGAGAAAGCATGATTTCCCGCCACACATTTTGAGCTATGACGCAATCAAAAGCAAATATTTGATTACCTAACAATACTGCTGATGGTGGTGGTGGAGGTTGTGGCGGTGGTGGCGTTGGTGGCGGTTGTGGTGGTGGCGGTAGTGGCGGTGGTGGTGGAGGTGTTGGTGGTGGTGGTGTTGGTGATGGTGGTAATGGTGGTAGTGGTGGTCGCGGTGCTGGCGGTGGTGGTGGCGGTGCTGGGGGTGGTGGTGTTGGTGGTGGTGGTGGTGGCGGTTGTGGCGGTGGTGGCGGTGGTGGTGGCGCTGGTGGTGGTGGTGCTGGAGGAAGTGGTGGCGGTGGTGGCGGTGGTGGTGGTGGCGGTGGTGGTGATGGTGGCGGTGGTGGTGGTGATGGTGTTTGCGGTAGTGGTGGTGGTGGTTGCGGTGGTAGCGGTGGCGGTGGTGGTGGTTGCGGTGGTGGCGGTCTTGGTGGTGATGGTGGTGGTGGTGGTTTTGTTGGTGGCGGTGGTGGTGGTGATGGTGATGGTGGTGGCGGTGGTGGTGGTGGGGGTGGTGGCGGTGGCGGTGGTGGTGCCGGTGGTGGTGGGGGTGGTGGTGGGGGTGGTGGCGGTGGCTGTGGTGGTGCCGGTGTTGGTGGTGGGGGTGGTGGCGGTGGCGGTGGTTTTGGTGATGGTGTTGGTGGTGGTGGTGGTGGGGGTGGTGGCGGTGGTGGTGGTGGTGATGGTGGTGGTGGTGGGGGTGGTGGCGGTGGCGGTGGTTGTGGTGATGGTGTTGGTGGTGGCGGTGGTGGTGGTTGCGGTGGTAGCGGTGGTGGTGATGGTGATGGTGGTGGCGGTGGTGGTGGTGGGGGTGGTGGCGGTGGTGGCGGTGGTCGTGGTGATGGCGGTGGTGGTTGCGGTGGTGGCGGTGGCGGTGGTGGCGGTGGGGGTGGTGGCGGTGGCGGTGGTGGTGGTGGTGTTGGCGGTGGCGGTGGTGATTGTGATGGCGGTGGTGGTGATTGTGGTGGTGGTGATGGTGATGGTGGTGGCGTTGGTGGTGGTGGTGGCGTTGGTGGTGGTGGGGGTGATGGCGGTGGCGGTGGCGGTGGCGGTGGTGGTGGTGGGGGTGGTGGCGGTGATGATTGTGGTGGCGGTGGTGGTGGTGATGGTGCTGGTGGTTGCGGTGGTGGCGGTGGTGGTGGTGGTTGCGGTGGTGGTGGTTGCGGTGGTGGTGGTGATTGTGGTGGCGGTGGTGGTGGTAGTGGTGGTGGTGGCGGTGGTGGTGGTTGCGGTGGTGGCAGTGGCGGCGTGGGTGGTGGTGGTGGCGGCGGTGGTGGTGGTGGTGGCGGCGGTGGTGTTGGTGATGGTGGTGGTGGTGACGGTGGTGGTGATGGTGGTGGTGTTGGTGATGGTGGTGTTGGTGGTGCTGGTGGTGGTGGTGGTGGCGGCGGCGGCGGCGGCGGTGGTGGTGGTGGTGGTGGTGGTGGTGGTGGTGGTGGTGGTGGTGGTGGTGGTGGTGGTGGTGGTGGTGGTGGTGGTGGTGGTGGTGGTGGTGGTGGTGGTGGTGGTGGTGGTGGTGGTGGTGGTGGTGGTGGTGGTGTTCTATAGGAGGCATTATGCCATCAAATTTTCAGCTGGGTAGAGGTGCGAGTACAGTGATATTTCCCTTGTTAGCTGAATACAAAAGATTAAACAATTGATGATCTGATGGTTAACTTTATATTATTGGTAAGAACATAGTATTATGAAGTTATCTAATAATTTTAGATATCAAGCGCACATAATTATTCAGCATGTGTATTGAGCTTACTAAACTGTGTCAGCACGTAAACAACCGTTAGTTTCGTGAGAGAAACACTCCATCCGAGGAAGAAAGTATTATGCAAATAAACATAGCACCACAGCCTAGAAATAAACATTGTTTATGTCAAGAAATGCAAATATTCAAAGGTTCGTTTAAAGTTTTCGCTGTTAAGAAGGTAATTTATATTCCAATTACTTTCTTAATTAACAGGCAATTTATGAAGTTTCTTACTTTACATTAATACCTTCGGGTACCTGGAACGCGCCAAAGAAGTTAACATTTATTTTTAGTTTAGAGCGTCTCTTTTCGGAGCTCAGGTAAACCCTCGATTGTTCTCTTGCTAATTTGCATGGAAACTTCAGAAAACGTAAGACTGTTTAAAATATGTATGGAGCAAGTATCCGGCGAGGTGGGCTGCTGCAAGAAAAACTGAACCATTTCGCGCTTGGGAGCTCTTCCTTCTGATATAAACGTAAATATTTTTAAATTAGGGTTAATTGTGAAATAACAACAAAGTTATGGAGTAATGAGATAATTAATGTCTGCAGGGAATAACTGGAGGACCGTGTTAGGAGGGAAAAATAAAATAAAAAGGAAAACAAAACAAACACCGGTCTACGTCCTGTCCGCAAAAGAAGAACTCTCTACTATCTGCATTAAATACTCTTTAACAAGGTTTGCTGGAAGTTGCTGGAATTTCGTGATGACTTTTTTCTACCTTGTTTTTGCTAAGAGAAGTAAACAAAAAGTGAAAATACGATGTCTTGTCTTATCATTTCATCCCGTGTCTCATCTCTAGGTTTTCTTTACCTTTCTTTTGTTGCTGACTACCTTGAAAGATGTCGAAAGTTTTTGTCTATTGCTTTTTGAATTCATGGAAATGTCCTCACTGGCGCTCAGAGTTAACTTGTTTCACATGCAACTTAATACCTATTATGTCTTTCAAATGGATAGCTCCTTTTCTGTTAGAACTTTCCTGCCTATCACTTCCTTCATCTTTGTCTGTTTCAGAGAATAATGACCGGAGGCCGGTGTTCCACGTGTTACCGCCAGCCGGTGCAGGTGTGCTTTGCGAATGTTTCTCCTCGACGCCGGATCGGCTGCCTCTCGGATCCGCCCTCTGTAAGCGAATTTCTCTTAACGGATCTTCGTGCATTGGCATCTATGTACAGATATAATTTTTTATCTTGAAAAGTGCAGACCGATGCGCAGTGGTATCTGGACGAGTCCACCTCAGAACGGTTGCAACTGGAGGGGAGGGCAGGTCAGTTGCGTACCAGTTGCGAGCAACTAAACACGTGCAGAGCTACTCGGTAACACTACAGCTTGTTTCAAAATGTGCCTGTCTCCTGGTTCCAAGAGAGCATTTATAAATTACGCCTCCTAGCAGCACATTAGGAAATACAAGTGCTACATTTAAAAACACAAGAAGTAATAACCAATATTCATAGATTTATAAAAAAGGAACAATGGTCTGGGTCAGCTATAAAAATCTGGGGAAGGGTATCTGAGGCAACAGTTGTGTCTGAAAGCAGGTTAGGAGAGTTATTAAGGAAAGAAAAGCCATTGGTGCTAGTGCAACAATGTCCTACTCTATGCCCAGTAAACAAAGATTGAGAACATGCACAAAATCTAGTTTTGATGTTTTAATTCAGAAATAGTTAGGCGAACTATGAATAACTTTTAAAACACAGATAAACAAAGACCAACTTTGAAGAAAGTGCTTATGAACCTAAAATTTCTACTGACTTCCAAGGCAGTGTCTGAACATTAAGAAGAATTACTTTGAAGCTAGGATTATTTGAAAAAAAAAAAACCACTAAGCGTGACAGACAAATTTTAATCGAACATCGCATCATACGTGCAAAAATGCTTAAGTATTTACGAAATATTCGGAGATATTGAAGTGAAGTTTATATAGTTTATATGGATGAAACTTATATAAATACAGCACATACTGGACTATATGCCTGGAGTGAAATACGTTACAGGGACTCTGCAGCGATATTGAAGCCCGACAGTTGTTTATCATGCCTGCTGGAGGAGAACAGTGTTTTGTTCCAAATGTCTATGTACTATTTAAGATCCAACAAAAGCGTGAATAATACTACCATAGTACCATATACAACTTAGTTTATAAGAGCTGCAAAAATGGCTTCGAGAATGAAATTTATTTTAGACACCTTATGCACCGCCCTCCCCTCTCGTAATCTTACGCGTGACGCATTGTGGCGATAGGTGCACTATCCCCACCACAGTTGCTACTCATTCCTACCGCGCAGGATTCCTGTCAAGATAAAATAATGCATCTGTACCATATTGTGTCTGATGCGCTCAGTATGGAATGCCTGCTGAAGAAATTATTTTTATCATCGTATTCCATTTTAAAATAAGAAATCACTTTTGTTACAAGGAACTAATTTATACATCGGAATAACAAGTGAAATTTGGAATGAGTATAAACAAAGTACATGTAGGGGAGACATTATAGTGTAAAGAGGCCGTTTTTTTTTTTTTTTTTTTTTTTTTTTTTTTTTTTGTAATTTGCGTCCTCCAACGTTAAGTCACATCGGACGATGAATGAAATGGGTGAAATGACGCTAAAATGAGTCCGGGGTCCATGGAGCTTAGATTTTCTGTTTTCACCGTGAAGGGGAAAAACCCAGTTACAGGCGACGGCCCACGTGCGATGGCCGACAGTGTGAGGGTCCCTGTGCCCAGAGGGGGCCAGGCATGCTCACTAAAAGGGCCCTCCACGTGTTAGTTTCGTGTAGCTTATATTATTTTACGTGCATTTATTAACATGCTTCTTAGTCGGGTACCGCATAGCACCCCGGTTAGTATGTGAACGCGTCAACGTTGCTTCCTGGTAGTGACCATGAAACCTGGGCACCACCAAGTTTTAATCATGCGTAAATAAATTGTGAATCTATGGCTTAGGCCGGGTTGACCTGTTAGTCAGTGTTACGGGTATATAGTTAATTACTCGTGTAACTTATATATTATTTATAAGGGCTGTGTAAGCCTATCTGTATTGTGATATTAAAGCTCAGGCCTTGATGACCTGTTAGTCAGGGATTAGTAGTGGTTATTAGTTATCATACTTATGGTCCCAGTTTCCTAGGTTTGTCAGTGGTTGGTACGTAGCATGCTATTCGAACAATGTGTTCGGTCGTCCTTTGTTTCGGCGTGGCCGTTCGTCATTTCCTTAGTCCATGCACTGCGTCGTCGGTGTGTCCTACTCCATCTGCAGTCGCCCGCTGTCTATGCGCCTGTAGGACACTGGTGGGAGGCCCTCTAACTCCCGGACCGCTTTGACTGTTGAGCTTAGAGTTACCTGACATTCGTCAGGTTAAGAGAAAACCCCGGAAAAGACCTTATCCAGGTAACTCACCCTAGACGAGATTCAAACTCGGGACCTCTTGGACGTGAGGCAGACACGCTACCATCCACGCTACCAAGGCAGGCTAACCATATTTTAATATATAAGTATTTATACGAGATATTTCTTAACTAATAATGATTCTTGTAAATATGATGCAGAATAACCACTTCAAGTTTCGCTTCATAATGTTACCTAACAAGGTAACACAGACAAGAAGAAAACCAGAAATACCGCAGAGCCGCAGTTCTAACTCGTAGAAGAAATTAATGAAGATAATGTAGTGGTTGCTCCAACAGCCGAACCTGAGCCACAGCCTGTACTGGAAAAACCAACACAACGAGCACAACCAGCACAACCTCTGAGGATAGTCTGCAAAACAAACAGCCTAAGAAAATTTTATCATTACCTAACACTTCCTCCGCTGCACATCAGCCATGGATTGATTTGGTTAGCTCAGCGAGGATTCTATACGTCGACCAGACTGGTCTTTTGTACCTATGCTCCAAGTAGGGCATCTCCGGGAGGGAGTGAGTTGCGAAAGAGGTCCCCCCAAGGAGTCACTACAATACAGAGGGTGAGGGCTCTACACTTTATCAGATAGTAACGCCCTGGCGGTGGGTTTTACGACAGTCGATGTCCCATGTGCCGTGGCCCCTAAACAGTCAGGAGGACGATTAGGAGACTGGAGGCCGCCTCTCCAGAGCAGGATACTACAGGCAGTCTTCCACAAATGGCATCCCACCTGCCGCACTTCTGAATCGGCTCGGAGACCGAAGTCCGTCCCGTCGGAGCGGAAGGCGTTTTCCTCAGAGCATATCATTCTGTCACGCACCGCCGAGAATCCTGCCGACATTTCTACTCTGAAAGAAACCATCAGATCCGAGAGATGACATAAAGTGATAATGGAGGTGAAATGGAGGGACAAGAAATTCGGTGGACGTAATTAACCTACCAGGTATTTCTCTAGCAATCGGAAAATCCCAGAGAAAAGCCCGTAGGTCAGGTAGCCCGGCCACGGGAGTCAAACCTGGTACTCTCGAATGCAGGCCACAGTCGAAACCACCTGAGCCATCACACTCTCTATCAGCGTTTATATACGTAAGTACGAGGGCTGTTCAATAAAGAATAATCATAATATTTAGGTCATAATTTTTCACACGAAGTTCATCCTTATTATATTGTGTTAGCTTAATGTGAAATATACACGCTGTAGCAGTTTCATTGTTGGTACTCCTGGTTCCCACCTGTGAGAACCAGACAAGTTCAGATGTGTGCAGTATCGCTTACCGCTGCAATGGAGGTAACACGCGAGGAACAATATGCGGCTTTGAAATTCTGCTTTCGTCTCAACAAATCTTCAGTTGAGGTCTTACAATGTTGCAGGAGGCCTATGGAGAGTCTGTTCTTCCCTACAGCACAGCTCAAAGGTGGTTTAAAATGTTTAAAGGGGGGAGACAGTTAATTTCAAAGAAAGGGGGACCCGGTGCTCCAGTTACTGCTCTTACGGAAGAAAACATCAACACTGCTGCTGCCATTGTGAGAAAGAATGGATGAATTAACTTAAGATCACCTTCTGAAATACTGGAAATTTCATTGGATGCCACCCACACATTGATGACAGAAACACTGCACATGAGACGTACTTGTGTGCGATGGGTTCCAAGACTGTTGATTCCCGAACAAAAGGGCATTCGCACGCAGGTCTACATGCAATTAAAGCTAATGTTAGAGGAATATCCGGGGTTTCTTTCAAACGTAATCACTGCTCATGAAACTTGGCTACATAATTTTGATCCTGAGAGCAAACAGCAAAGCTCAGTGTGGAAATCTCCTTTATCAGAATGCAAAAGAGCCTGCTTCTGCTAGGAAATTTATGGTCATCTAATTTTTTGATATTCATGGAATGGTTTATCAGCATGTTGTACCTGCACACACATCAGTAGCTGGACAATACTACTGGGATATCCTGAAAACATTGCAAGTTCATTTCAAGCCCAAAAGACTACATTTCCGTGAAGTAGGCTGAATGCTGCACCACGATAATGCGCGGCCACATATGGTTAATGTTGTTGCTGCATATCTTGCAAAAATGAACATGAAGTGCATCCCTCACCCTTCCTATAGTGCGGATTTAGCCATATGTGACTTTTTTCTATTCCCTAACTTGAAGAAAGGCCTTCGTGGGAGGCATTATCCATCATCAGAAGCAGTGGTGAAGGCTGCGGATGCGATTTCGAAGGATCTCTCAAAAATGGTTTCCAGCATGTCTTTGAAGATTGGCAAAAACGCTGAGACAAGTGCATCGCCTTCAGGGGAGACTATTTTAAGAAGGACCATCAAAATTATGAGGATGAGTAAAGGTACGTTGTTAAAAAAGTTGTGACAATTCTTTATTGAACAGCCTTCGTAAATTAGTCAAGATTAAGATTCTACGATGTTCTATACGGCTGTTTAGTACAGAATTCTTAAGCATCTGGCGATAATGAGAGTCCTCCCGATCGAGGATGAACACAGTACTCGAGGCTCCTGTTGCATAATTAGTTCGTTGACTCCTACAACAGTGGCCACAGCAATCATCGCCAGGAGTCAATATGCTTAGTTCAGGATACCGTAAACCTTGAATTATTTGACACTTGTGGAAGCTGTGAACTCTCAACGGCGATACCACCCACCCCTGTTTATCATCTCCAGAGGTCAGAAATAACTGCCACTGACCACTCAACAGAAAGAAACGAACATCGTACACAAAATTGTACTTCTGAGTACACACACTTGAGGTAGTTTACAGTTTCTTCTGCAATAGTTCCAGTTAAAATAATACAGCAAATTTTCTGTGTACGTATCAAGAAGGAATAGGTAATCCATGCTTCCATCATTGCAGAAAAAGTAGACGTGGAAACTGGTACGAAAAGAAATGAGTAATGAGGAAGAAGCAGATTACAGGGAAGTTTAAATGAATGACTCATGAGGTGATAAAGATTAAGATGGAAGCCTAGGAGAGAATTATTTGCAGTGAGTGTGCCACTACACAGAAAATTACAATAAATGAGTAAGTATATCTAAACCTTTTTTAATATACACAAACTTGGATTTGTTGCGCACTAAACATACATCTCTTCTATATGTATTATTAGACGCCGCCTGTGTTTCCTCCATAGATAGGATTGCATGTCACCCCCAGGGATTTGGAGTGTCCTTTGCTCACAGCATAATTCATTTCGATTATTGGTTAACGCCTTCGCACGTGACCGTCTGTAATGAGCTTCTAGGCTCCATACATCAGCCTCGTTGGTTTAGCATGCAGCCAATGCTAGACACTTCAATTAAGTGAAACCCGAAATATAATTAAGAAAAGTTAATTATTACGAAAGAGCACAACGTGATTTGAATACAACACTGAAGAGATAACCCCGCAATGCAAGATTCGCTTTAATTTTAACATACATCACCCCTGGGCTTTAGGAAAGCGGACAAATGAATGAATAAATAATAAAAACATAAAAGCAATTAAAACAAAATCAAAGCGGTTTACATGCAATATTAATAACAATCATCGTTAGTGCAAAAAGAAACAGTGAGTACAATTTCAAATCCCATTTGCAATAAAATACATCCGCGCGTTTTTGTGATCCACGAGAATTCGGCTTAAAGCTCTACGGTTTCCAGAGAGAAATTAAAGAAAGCTATCAAAGGGATTTTTAATCATAGCTGTTGCGGCATGCATACCTCGTTCCATTTCGAGAAGGGCTACAAATGCCTCTACGCAATAAAAGGCTTGTAATGATCACATGACTTTGCCCGTTGCTTTGCGGCTTCGTACAGTTTTGTTTGAACTGTCACTTCATTTATTTTTAGTGTCACTCAGTAACTGCACTTCACTAAGTACATCACTTCGTTTTCGTATTCACTTTACCTCGAAGTAGCCTGTTCAACCAAGCTGCTCACTCACCAGGAATTCGTCAAAAGACGTTCTTAGTACATTGCAGTAACAGTACACACTGCACTTCAACATAGTCGTCACAAACTCTTATGCCCGATTTCATCAACTGATCTTAAAATAGACGTTAACAAATGTAACGTAACAATTGTCACAGCGCTAACAAAGCTGTTAAATTTCTTGCATTTCACCAATGCAAATGTTAACAAACACGTGTTAATGCCAAGGAACTTGTAAATATTACAGCTGTAGAAGGCTGTGGATGAATCGTATTATTTTCTGAACTTACTGCGATGCGCTTTTGTTTTCAGTTTCATCTACAGGTAGCTAAAAATTGCGGATAGACAAAATCGTAAAAAAAAGCCGTGAAACAAATTTCTCATGTTAATTGAAGTGGTGAAGAAGTATAAGGATATCGTGGAAAATAGGTGGACGGATGCGGTAAATGTAAAAGAGAAAGATGTCACGTGGGAAAAAAATTGGAAACAAATCTTCTTCAAATGTATGTGTCATTACTAGAAACACGAAACATCTTTTTCAGTATTACGTAAATTTAAAATGAGGTGCGAAGACGGAAAAGTTACGAGTGACTTGAACGTTTCAAGACGGAAGGTAGACAGTTTCTTATCCACATAAGTCAGTGAATTATAAAATCGCAAAGTTATTAATATTTGAAGCTAAGGCGAGATCGGCATATTCCGTTCGATGCATGTTCTAACTCAGTATTGCGTAAATTTAAAACGAGGAGCGAAGAAGGACAAGTGACGAGTGACTTGAAGGTCTCAAGACGGGAGGTGGACAATGTATTATCCACATAATTCAGTGAATTTTAAAATCGCAAATTTAGTAATACTTGCAGCAAAGGTGAGATCGGCATTTTCTTTCGATGCATGTTCTAACCTCTCTTGTACTTCCGCAGTAACCTTAATAGCAATTTGTTTGGACAGTCTATATTCTGTAGAACATTTTCTTCTGATAGCTCCTCAAAATCATTTCTCCTCATAGGCCGTACCTTATTTCTATTCCCATTTAGACGGTCTTAAATAGGGCAATTCGACATCAACAGCTGCGTTCACGCCCGCCATCTTGACCATTTACAATTGTTAAGGACTTAACATCAGAAATTTGACTTGTTACTTTAACAAGATATTTAACACAAGCTTTAAACTAACACTTGTTGGAGAAATGCAATTTTTGTTATAACCCGTGTTAAGTCTTTCATCTGTTGATGCAATCGGGCATTAGGGTGCTGCGTATTTACCAACTCATTCACTCTTTTCCAGCCAAACGAAGTCGTTTCTCAAGAAAGCTTACTTTTGTAACCGTTGGGAATTGCAGGACGTTCCAATTTGGGAAACATCCAGAAGTTCCTTGTTATAAGGCTACATCACTTAACATATTGTGACGCGAGCGCTGGAACACCCTGTGGAAGCAGCTGGGAGCGGAAGACAGGAGAGGTTCGTGTTAGCCACACCTCCCCCTCGTTTGTCTTGTAGTGGTGACAGGCAGTGGCTGGGAGGAAAAACATCAGTGTGCCGTCTGTTTCTGTCCACCTGGTTCTAGAAATTACGGGATCGTTCATCATCTGGAAACGTCGAGAAGACGGCGAGATGCCTATAAAAAGGGCTGCAGCTAGTCAGTCAGTCAGTTGGTTAGTGAGTGTGAGTGAGGAGACAGTCGCAGTTCTTGGTGTAAGAGTTAGTCAGTGACGTGTTAATGAACGAGTAGATTGTGCAACGGAAGACTGTACGTAACTGATATGTGCATCGGAGTTTATGTAACCGCGAGTACAAGTGAAATTGTAACGGACGAACTGGTGAATTGTAATTGTGTGCAGCAAGTAATTCTGTGTAATTGGCAAGAGTTTAACTGTAAGTCGGTGGAAATAAAGAACATTTTTGAGTGGTGAAATTGGACTTTTCATTTCACGAACCCACAAAGTCACAATATTTATGCTTGATACTTATCTATTCAGAGTATCTACTGCCCAGGGAAAGCTCTGAATCACCTTGCATAGCACCGGGTCGTTAAATAATAAATCAAACCGCGAGACTAGTGCGCGAGACGGTCGGCAATCGCTGGGAAACTTCTGATCTGACACAGGCAGCATACCTCGTGTAAGTAATCTTGCTCACCTTTCGGAGAGTGGATGAGAATATTTACAATAGATATGCTGCCTGTTTGGGACCAGAAGGTTCATATTTCCAGCATCTATTATAAGGTAAGAATTCTAGTCCGCCTCTGCCAACTTATATTCCCCGGCAACTTCCGACCGTCTCTCGCAGTAGAGAGAGGCCGGTTAAGGGTTCGAATATAATTTAACTACCCTATAAATGCTGTCGCGTTAGCCATCTGAGAAAATGTGTCAGAATTAATAAACAAAGAATGATCAAATTAAGGTTCATATCAGGGAAATTATAGTTACTTAACAGATTCAAATTATTGTATCATTGTATGACTGAATATGCATCCATAGGTATAGCAGACACTTAATTGCTTTACTTCTTCTCGATGTATAGAGACCTAACAGCAACGTACGCATATTCCATAATGTTATTTGTGGGAAATGCGATAAGTGTAACTAGAAAATGAGCGCTAAATTTAATCCAGGCTTTCGTTTGGTTCAGGGATGTCTGAGAAATTAAACTATTTGTACTTAAACCAATACAACGATGCAATTCATTCCAAACATCAACAATGAACGGCAAACATGCTCCAAAAGTTTTGTGAAACACCGGTTTTATCATTTGCCTAAAACATGGTGTATTTCCTATCTGTAACAATTTTATAGGCTTAATATTTCAAGTGGATTTTCAAAGACCAGAGGTTCAATTTTCAAAGCAACAGAAATTAAAATTATCAGCTCTTCAAGTGTTCCTTTTCTCAATTAGATATCATAAGATTTAATAACTTCAGTATTGGGACTACCATCACAAATAATAAGAGGGCTGTTCAATAAAGAATGATCACAACTTTTTTTGACAACGTATCTTTACTCATCATAATTTTCATTACCCCTCTCAAAATGGTCACCCCTGAATGCGATGCACTTGTCCCAGCGTTTCCGCCAGTCTTCAAAGACATGCTGTAAACCATTTTTAAAAGATCCTTTAAAATCGCCTCCTCAGCCTCCACCAATGCTTCTGATGATAGATAATGCCTCCCACGAAGGTGTTTCTTCAAGTTAGGGAATAGAAAAGAATCACATGGGTCTGAATCCGGACTCTAAGGAGGGTAAGGGATGCACTCCACGTCAATTTTTGCAAGATATTCAAAAACAACATTGGCAATATGCGGCCGTGCATTATCGTGGTGCAGCATCCAGCCTGCTTCACGGATATGTGGTCTTATGCGCCTAATATAGACTTGCAATGTTCTCAGGATATTCCTGTCATATTTTCCAGTTACTGAAGTGTGTGCAGGTACAGCCTGGTTATAAACCATTCCATGAATATCAAAGAATGAGATGACCATAACTTTCCCAGGAGAAGCAGCCACATTTGCTTTCTTGGGGGAGATTGCCACACAGAGTTTTGCTGTTTGCTCCCAGGATCAAAATGATGCAGCCAAGATTCATGAGCAGCAATTACGTTTGAAAGAAACTCCTGATTTTCCTCTAACCTCAATTGTAACTGCATGCAGACCTACATACAAATGTCCTTTTGTTCGGGAATCAACAGTCTTGGAACCCATCACGCACAAACACGTCTCATGTGTAATGTTTCTGTCAGCAAATTGTGGGTGTCACCCAATGAAATTTTCAGGATTTCCGAAAGTGATCTTAAGGTAATTCGTCGATCCTCTCTCACCATGGCAGCAGCAATGTTGATGTTTTCTTGCGTAAGAGCAGTAACTGGAGCACCGGGTCCACCTTCCTTTGAAATTGACTGTCTCCCCCCTCTTTGAAAATTTTAAACCACCTTCGTGCTGTGATGTAGGGAAGACCAGACTCCCCATAGGCCTCCTGTAACGTTGTATAGGCCTCAACCGTAGATTTGTTGAGACGAAAGTAGAATTTCAAATCTGCAAATTGTTCCTGGCGTGTTACCTTCATTGCAGAATTGGGTGATACTTAACATATCTGAACTTGCCTGGTTCTCACAAGTGGAAACCAGTAGTACCAACAATGAAGCTACTACGGAGTGTTTGTTTCACGTTTACCTAACAGAATATAGTAAGGCTGAAATTTAGTGCGAAAAATTAGGACCGTAAAAAAATTATTATCATTCTTTATTGAACAGCTCTCGTACATGAGAGGAAAATTGTACTTCCAATCAAGCTTCCGGAATAAACGTATTTTGAACTTTGTCCTATAAGTAACTTAAACATATCAGCTATTTTAAAACACAAACCACATGTTTGTGGTCCTAAAAGGCTATCTTAAAACCCCGTATAATATTTTACATTATATACAAAACGTGCTAAATGGAGGGGTGGAAAATGTAGCTCTACGTTCAAAATACTACCATCAGAGTGACACATAGCACAGAAGAGTGCAAGGCGCGGTGACGGTTCTTCATTTTCACCCCTCAACGGAGAACACCTCGACTTCTCCTCGCCTGCCTCGCCTTGTCCATTTAATTAAACCTCTTCCCATGTTAATGTAGTCGTCGCCCCGAAAGTGAAGGTATAACATTACGAAAACTTAATTCCGCAAACCTCGACGCTCCAAAAAGCTTCATCATAAAGATATACCCCAGCGACAAAGTACATAAAAATAAAAGAGAGGGGACACAAAAGCGTCTACAGACCCTTAATCATACGCGACAGTGCAATGTAGAGGTAGACGCTTGCAGGTCTCCAGCACTCAGCAAATAAATGAAGAAGTTTACAACGGAAATGTAATGTTACGTGTTTTTACAGACAATTTATCTTGAAGAAACAATTGCTTTATGTAGAAAACGAAAAAGTGCCACTTGGTAGTTCAAATGATAATAACGAAATGGCTAACTTATAATGCGTAACTTTCGAATTTGGGAAATATCGAGTTCAATTCTCGTCCATACATTATTAAATTATAGATGAGTCGTATTTTTTACACATCTGCTTCACTTTCGTACCTATTTTGAGGACATGTTTCGCAAATCATCGCTTGTATCTACGGCTCTTGTGCGACTGAAGTTAGATCCAGCGGTGTGGGTAATTCTGGGGTTCTTGCTGCCATCTGTTGATTTAGTGATGAACTTGAATGTGGGATTCTCTTCTAGCGGGATTTCAAAGTTCATTAGTTGGTTTTTATGTTTTTCTATGTATATCCTCTCCCATATGACGAGTTCACTATGTTTTTGTACGTATTTTAGTAATTCTGTGTTATCTTCAATTTCATGATTTTCAGACCAGAAATGAGCTACTATTGCGGACTTATCAATATTTTTGTATCTTAAGTGCCTGAAGTGTTCTTTCTTTCTAGTGCCTATGTTTCTGTTTGTCCTCCATATGTAAATTTTTTCACAGTCTTTACACTTAATCTTGTAAATGCCTGACTTTTCCTCTGGTTTTATCTTATCAGTATTATTACTATGAAGTAGGTTTTTAATGTTGTAATTGTTTTTTGGTGCCAATGTTATATTGTATTTCGTGAATATTTTTTGGAACTTTTTTGTGGCCCAGGGGTGGTAAGTAAATTTAGCAAATCTAATTTCTTGTTTTATTGGTGTGAGAGCTGTGATCTGTTTTAATCTCTTTTGAAGTTTGAATAATTTTATTTTTTTATCTACAAGTTTTTTCCATATCCATTTTTACTTGCAGTTTTTAAGATTTGATGGTATTCGTTTTGATATTCTTGCTGGCTGAGAGGTAGATTTACTAATCTGTGTGTCAGACTGTTGATGGTTGCATGTTTGTGTGGAATTGGTTTGAAACTATTTGCTTTGATGTAATTATCTGTGTGTGCTGCTTTTCTATGAATGCCAAATTCTAGTTTTTCATTGCTTTATTTGATTTTAAGATCTAAAAAAGGTAGAGTACAGTCCTCTTCAGTTTCCACTGTGAATTGTATGCTGGGTTCTTGCAGGTTGAGTAGTTTCAAAGCATCATCTATTAGTTTGTAGGGCACTATTGCAAAGATGTCGTCTACGTATCTGTACCATGTTTTAAACATATGAGGGAAGGCTTTAGTAATATGTGTTTCGAAAAAGCTCATGTATAGATTGGCCAAAAATGGTGATAGCGGGCTTCCCATAGCTAGTTAAATCTCGATTACCATACATATTTTAATATTCTGCCTGATTTATTAGGCAAATACATGGGGCGTCCAGAAAGTAAGTTCTGTTTCAATTTATCTCCGCTACAGCGCTCGGGTCGCAGTTCCTCACATGCGCGGTGGACGCTCAGTATCAAGGAGAAGAAACGTGTGCCATGTGAGATCGCTGTCAGCCACGTACGCTTTGTTGTGCTTGTTTACAATGTCGGTGTTTATTGAAAATCCTGCCCCTTGTGAAATCAGATCTGTGATTCGTTTTCTGAATGCTAGGAAAGTGAAACCATTTGAAATTTATCGGCTTTCAAAAGGTGTTGTGTTTTGTAACAGGAATTTGGGTCAGATAATGTTAATTCTGATTTTTTACTTGGATCCTCTCGTACAAGGCATCCACGCCAACATCAGCTCCAAAATTATGTTCATACATTCATTTCCATGATTATTTTGAAGTATCAATCGAATTCTAATTAATTGATGAGACATGTGTTTCAAGGCGTGGTTCGGAATAAAGAAATCAAATTATTTCGATGAATTCTTATTTTATTACATTTATACGACAAGACTGAAGAACATGTCACCATCCTCAAGATTATTGACTTCTCATAATTTAACAAGATTGAAGAACATATCTATCTATTAAAGATTATTGACTTATCGTCACTAACGTTACTTCTACTTAATTTTGTGATTGGCCGATCCAATGGCACGTCACCACATTACGTCACATTACGTCATGTAATTATTATTTCGGCCGATCACGCAATTACATACATTTTTACATATTTAAATTCATAATTTCTCCGAACATAACCCAAAAATACTGTTACAGTGTCTTCACGAAAACGCATGACCACACACTGCACGTGCGACGAAAAACATCCTACAGGGATTTGCCTGAGACATGTTTGACCACACAGCCCTGACCTCACTCCTAGCGACTTTCATCTGTTTTTTCATCTCAAATCTTTCGATAGCGGTCAACACTTCAACAATGACGGAGAGCTGGAAGAAAACGTCTCCAATTGGTTGAAGACACAGGTGACAAACTTCTATGAAGAAGGTATACAAAAACTTGTTCCTCGCTATGACAAACGCCTGCAAAATGTCGGCAGTTATGTGGAATATTAGTTTAAGAGTTGTAGAATTTTGTGCAATATATGATTTTTTTGTATCTGCACACAATTTAATTTTATTACCAAACAGAACTTACTTTCTGGACGTACCTAGTAATATGCTGTTTCCCCAATTGTGTCAGGAATGTCAGTTAATCAGTTCCTGTGCATGTAATTTCCTTCCAAGTTTGTCAGGCGAGTAGGATGAGCAACATCTGGAGCTGGAGGAGACTGTTAGCGCAACCCTCCTTGGATCACTAAAATTTACTACAGAAAATTGGAAGGCTATCTGTGTGCACGTGGAGAAGAAATATACTGAGAAAAAAGACGGGTTAATTGTTGATACGTTGGGAACCATCATCATTCAGAAGAAAGTAACTCTGAATCCGCCGGTGAATTTGCGGGCTTAATCTAGCACCCGATAGAAATTGAGATAAGCAAGTGAGGGAAGATAAAACTACATGAATTAAAGAATGTGTAACATAAACTAAACGCGTGAGAAAGGGCGACGAGAAAGCCACCTCCCTCCAAAAAAAAAAAAAAAAAAAAAAAAAAAAATAAATAAATAAAATAAAAAGGTTCCCCTAAGGAATGTGAGAAGTCAGAATATTTCTTCCCATGTTGTGGGATATAGAAAAATCGACCACAAACGATGTGTGTCTGTGTGTCTGTGTGTGTGCGTGTGTGCGTGTGTGCGTGCGCGTGTGTGCGTGCGCGTGTGTGTGTGTTTGTGTAGTGTAGTGTAGTGTTTAACGCCCGCTTTTACTACATACGGCACCGCAGGCGGTGACACTGATGATACATGATATGAAGATGGAGCACCGGTGGAATGAAATGGCGGGGGAAACCGGAGGTCCCGGATAAAACCCACTATTACCTGTCGTATATCATATACTGAAATAGAAATCGGGATTAATGATATGTTATTAGAAGAAATTGAAAGCATAAAATTTCTGGGCCTTCAAGTGGACAGATGTTTAGATTGGAAAGCTCACATAAATTATATCTTACATAAACTCAGCTCTGCCTGTTATGCTATCCGAGAGCTGGTTAATGTAAGTTCTATTGACACACTTAAATTAGTATATTATGCATACTTTAACTCTATTATGGAATATGGAATGTTATTTTGGGGCAACTCAGTAGAAAGTAAAAATATATATATATATATATATATATATATATATATATATATATATATATATATATATATATATATATATTTCTTATGCAAAAGAGGGTTATAAGAATCATTACTAACACCCACAACAGATCCTCCTGTAAAGATCTTTTTACAAGATTGAAGATATTAACGCTTCCTTGCATGTATATACTCTCGATCTTAAAATTCTTTGTATGCAATCGTGCCTTATTTGCAACAAATAATGTAATTCACAAAATAGACACTAGACAAAGGTATAATATCCATTATCCCAGTGCTAAACTTTCTTGCTTCCAGAAAGGTGTGCATTATGAAACTATCAAAATATTTGGCGCACTTCCTAATGTTCTTAAAGAAAAAGTTGATAATTTCGGAACTTTTAAAACCGCTGTTAGAGAGTACCTTTGCTCAAAATCTTTTTATTCTGTACAAGACTATCAGAATGACAAATTATCCTGATAATTCTTCTGTAGCTCTATAAGTAGTATCTAACTATTCCAATGACAAATCATTACTAATAAATATTTGATGCAAGTTGAAAGTTTATTTTTAATTTATATGTATTTAATAAATAACAAGAATGGCATCCATTGCAAAAAGGTTGAGACGTACTGGCATAAGCCAGGTGAAAGCTGGTTTAAAAAGTGTTTCATTTTGTATCATATATAATTATCCCTGCTTTGTTTTCCATATTGTTGTTCTTATTGCCTGTATTCTATAATATGCGTCTTATGTTAACTTTTGTACATATATATGCTATTAAACTTTATACCTCTGAACATGTTCAAAGTTCACAGCCTTTTCTGGCTACAAGTGAACCTACTGAACGCAAATCAATCTAATCTAATCTATAGCTAAAATAATGGAGATTTGCCCACATAACAAAATACTATAAAATAAGAAAATACACAAAAGAACAAAAACAAAATATGCAGTAATTAGAAACATGCGGTGTAGGAATATGACGTAGCTAATTATTACACGTAATGCAAAACATGCGGTATTCCAGGCACTGAATTTCGCGTACAGTTCTAAACAATACAGTTTATTGCTGCACTGAGAGACACAAAACTGATTTCTGATTGTTGCTTTGAAAGCGGCAAGCATTAAGACGAGGATACCCAGATAGACCGCGGAGTTTTGCAGTGCTACCACACTCCAACTTTAAAGTGACTGATGGTTCTGAGAGACCGATGTTTTGGGTAAGGGTTAAGATATATTTATATAGTTGGTATAGGCGTACTATTTTTACTATGACTTCCGCACCACGTACAAATTTTGTATGTAACTATATTCACATGGAAGACAGTTGAAGAAGTAGTTACACATTGGTGTATGTGTTAAGTGTGTGAAGTGAACAATGAGTGCTAAGGACAGGAAAGTACGCCGTTAACGGAGCGCAGCAACTGCACAAGGCTCTTCGGAGTTGCAACCCTAATGTGTTTCTCAATCGCTACTCGCTCTGCAGCAGGAGGCCTGTACCCTAAAGGATATACGAGCTTTTCATTCTTTCATTATATTCACAGGAATTTCTCTACTCAGTCTGCTAAGAACTACTTTTACTCAAAATTATTATTGTAATAGTTCTTAATCCCTGTAAAGTATAAGTCCACATGTATACACTTCGCTTTATTGCGACTACTGAGACGAACGTCATATTTTCAAGTTGAAGTCTATTAATCCTGCTGTAAACATCTGGGTAGGAACAGCGATAGAGACAGAGTTATTGGGACAGAAAACAGTGAAGCTGTTGATTGGTTTAGCTAAGTTGATGGGCGTTTTCTTTTATTTGCACGCGAACGATAAACCCTTCCTTTATGGACAATACTGTAAGTAATTTTCTGATCACTGCTCTGTGTAAGCTAATTTCGGAGAGAGAGAGAGAGAGAGAGAGAGAGAGAGAGAGAGAGAGAGAGAGAGAGAGAGAGAGAGAGAGAGAGAGAGAGAGAGAGAGAGAGAGAGAGAGAGAGAGAAGATGTGTTTTGTGTTATAGATACAGATTAGACAAAAGAGGGCGAAATTATACACACTATTAACTTATTATGTTAAAATAAGCTGCAGTTTATTTAACAATTACCAAAGGACACTGCTCCTACATAATATTTTTGCATTCCTATACCAGGCAGCTCTCTCATAACGAGGTCTGTATGGAGTAGAATGCTGATTAAGATATTGTTTATAGTGAGGAGTTGCTTCTGAGTTTAACAGTGTATTTCTTTACATCTCGCGGACCTCACAAGCCCTAGAACACTTAAGTAATGCAATTTAAAATCAGCAAGCTTTTCATCATAGAGTAGCCCGGTGCTACAGTCGAATTTAAACACAATCGAGGAAAACCTTTTAAAAGTGGCAAAGGGGTGAATGATCCTAGTGCTTAAAGGGTGAAAAACGGAATCGTCTATAAAACATAGAGAAAGAAACTGGCGAGCTCCTTTGTATTTCGTCAAGTAGTGTACATAATGTTAGAATGAAGCAGCAAGCATCCGGAACTCTAAGAACACCAGGAAAATCGCGTAAATACAAACAGCGTGTGGAGAAATACGACGATTTTACGAAAAGTGCTATACGCAGTAAAGCTCATGATTATTTTTTCATAAATGAACCAACTCATAGATTTAATAAGTTAATGTGTAACCCAACTCTTTATTTATTGTCTAGAAGTTAGCGGTGCTATATATACTGCTAGTGTTGCAGAACTTACGTGCGTGCATGTCGCGTCTAACACGTGGTGAGTTGAGTCAGTTCCGCCTTTTTGTTTACAGCAAATGTACATACGGCACCGCAGGCGATGACACTGATGATACGTGAGATGAAGATGGAGCATCGGTGGAATGAGATGGCGGGGGAAACCGGAGGTCCCGGAGAAAACCCGCCCCAGCGCCGTGTTGTCCACCACAAATCTCACTTTTCGGTCGCCTGGGATCGAACCCGGGCCGCCTTGGTGAGAGCCAAGCGGTCTAACCACTGAGCCACGGCGCGGCCTTGTTTACAGCAGGATTAAACTAGCGTGAGATAGAGTATAATCACTACTCTTTGAAAGTCAGTGTTTTACGTAGCCTAGAGAGCGGGGGGGATTTTTTTAAGCAATAATATTTTGTCGATCTCATACATTTCAACAGTTGCAAAACTCATTCAGAATGGAGAGAATTTCGAAGTCTATTTCCAGAAAGTTCAAGATATACCTATATATTTTTATTTGTCCCGAAATCATCTTTAATATACGACACCTTAAACAATATTGTTTGAAAACTCTATGTGAAAATTAGTATTTAAAATATTCCCATTTGCTGAATATTTATTTTAAAACATCTTGTTGGTTCATTCTAGAAATATTACCGAATTTAATCCAAATTTTAATATTGAACCCATTTTGCGCTTTTAATTAGCTGTGCATAGACAAATATACACACATACACATATGGACCTTGTTTTTAAATGTTTCTGGTTGGAATTTTCCAATACGTTTATTATTCCAAATTAGGAAGTCATTGATTTGTTCATCTGGACTATACATAGCAACCGGCAACGAAAACATTTGACTATGTTTTAAGCACGGTATTCTTCTGTTTGTGAGGTTTCCTGTTTCCTTTCTTTTCCTTTCCTCAGTATCGATTCTCTTTTAAATACCTTTTGTTTTTACTTGTTGCTGTTATTCTTAATCCGCAGTCAGCGCAAAACCTATGAATTGCCTCAATTGATTTTTGTAGACCTATTACAGAAACTGCTCCTACCGTTAAATCATCCGGGTTCAATAAACCAGGAATAACTTTGTTCATTATTATTGGGCAATGGGCATTGTTTTCCTTAACCCTCTCTATTATGTCATTTATAAACAAATTGAATGGAATAAGACTCAATTCTAAATATAGAACAAGAGTTGACGTCCATGCCCCAGATAAAGTGATCTCTTGATGTGAGAAAACGACAAAGGCTTAAATTCATGAAATATATGATACAAAACTAAGTAGTGAAGGGCATGTGAGTGCACCTACTGTAATTTTTTCTGTGAAACAAAAGACAGTGTGATACATTACTTAGACATAAATAATGCGTAATAATTTCAAATAAATTTGCATTTGAAACGCTAACACTATTGCTGCAGAGATGTGTAAGTTTGAAATAATGTATTACTCTTTTCCAAATGTTAAAGTGGTCAGAGCTTTCAGTACTGAAGTCATCTAATATATGCAGGAAACTGGAGTACAGCTGAATGTATTAAGTCTATACAGAGGCTAATTATCTTTAAGGAACGGCAGGCGGCCTCAAGACGTTTGACTTGTGACGTCACTGGGCGGGAGAAGAAGGAAATCACCGGCTTCTGGCACGCATCTTTCCCAGGGCTAAATTAAGTTGATTAACCCCAGGAAAATAGCCTTGTAAAACCCGTAACGTCTCAAGCCTCGGCAAGGAACGAACGCAACGAGCCGAGCAAGCAATCCCTCGCTAAAACCCACCTTGAGTTGCTCCAATTCACTTCTTCAGGCTGGTGTGAATTTAAGGGGCGGAGAGAGGGAGAGAAGCAATTTTGTCCCGTGAATCATGGGAACTAATTAACGTTTCTAATTGGAAATACTGTAGCAATTCCAAGCAGACCGGGCGTTCCAGGCTACCATGCAGCAGCATTCCGGCCTAATGGATTCTGCAGCAGTAAAGGTGCGAGCTAGCTTTTAAATTTGTTACTGTGTTCTCGCGGATGTTACCTGATGACAATGTCATTCATCAAAACCTGTTTCGGGTGATGCACACGCGGAAATTGCAGAATCCGTAAGGCTTTTGCAAAGTAATCCTTTTATGTTCCACCTAAAAGTTATAGCTCGTACCTGCACGAAAAACGGCTAGCACTTTATCACTTTGAAAACTGAGATTCAAGCTTATACACAACTAGAGAATTTCGTGAGTAAAGGCATTGTTTGGCTAAATCAACGGCATCTAGTCTAAGTTTTGATACCATTCCTGTTAGGCGTAACAGTGTCATAATAAACGCGAAAGTCATAGTATATGTATAATTAAGGGCGGATAGATACCACAATATAAATTAAGCAAAGTTATAACAAATACAGAGGATAATGATTAAATATACAAGTGCAGAAACTAAACAGGCAATCCCAATACATATATTGGTATGTTTCATAAATTCGTTCGATTCTTGTTACGTGTTTACGACAAAGAACGCCTGCACTGTATGCACGTATCACAACTATGGCAACGAAGTTGCCTAGTTATCTAGGGTTAATCTCGTTACATAGGCAAGGTCATCGAAAGTAAACAAGGCAATGAACTTTTCAAAACAAACTTTATTTTGTGCAGTATGCACCATTATTATCAATAACATATCTTCATTTTTCAGGAAGCTTATCAGTTCCATTTTTCCAAAATCTTGCAGTTTTCTGGTTGACGAACTCTTCTACGGCGAGTCTGCAATCCTCCAAGGTAGTAAGGCGTTTGCCATTAAGGAAGCTTTGCAGAGATCGGAATAAATGATAGTCGGATGGGGCAATTTCTGGAAAATAAGGCGGATGAGGTAACACATCCCAGTCGAAATCCCGTAATTTCTGACGAGTTACAATAGAAGTGTGTGGTTTGGCATTGTCTTGATGAAAGACGACTCCACCATTGGATGCTAATTCTGGCCTTTTCTCTCTTAGGGCAACCTTCAGACCATCCAACTGAGAACACTATTTATCTGAGTTCATTGTCTCCCCAAGGGGAAGAAATTCGTAATAAATAATTCCTTTCAAGTCCCGCCAAATGCACAGCATAATCTTCTCAGGATGAAGCCCTGGTTTAGGAATTGAGAGTTGTGGTTTCCCTTTCTTACGCCATGACTTTCTTTTTCAGATGTTGTTGTACACAATCCACTTTTCGTCTCCTGTAACCAGCTGTTTCAGAAAAGGAGTTGTTTCATTGCGTCCTATCAATACGTCACAGATGGAACCGCGCTGAACTAAATTTTCTTCACTCAGTTCGTGCGGAACCCCTACATCCCGAAGATTTACGTAACCAAGTTTCTTTAGGTGCCTGGCTACAGTTGCATGAGATAAGTTTAGCTCCTGACCTATCCCCCGAGTTGTTATTCTGGATTTGTTCGTAATCATGTCCTTTATCCTTTCCTCATCCGTAACCACAGGTCGTCCAGAACGAGGTTTGTCTTTCACAGAGAAGTTCCCAGCTTGAAATCGAGTAAACCATTTTTGACATGCCCGATTCGTCACTGCATCTTATCCGTAAACAGCACAAATTTTCCGTTGAGTTTGTGAGGCGGTTTTACCTTTACGGTAATAAAACAGCATTAAATGTCGAAGATGTTCCTTCTTTTCTTCCATATTAACATTCCAAGTTACAACTCCACACTCTTGCATCCACAAACTCGTACTGAAGTTTGGTTACCAATTCTTACATAAGTTGACCTATTTTCCTTTTGCCGTGAGGTCGCTGTGGTTTGTGTTCATAGCATTCTTTTCAGTTATTGTATTTGTAAACAAACCCCATATTGTTAGGCAACTTCTTTGATGGAAAAGTAATGGGGGCATGCAGAGTTCTCAGGAGTTCTTAGTCGTAAACACGTAACAAGAAGCGAACGAATTTATGAGACAACCCGATATTTTATTGAAAGCACGAGAACCCAACGTGGAAAGAGAGCGACAAAAATGAACACTTACCCTCATAGGTATTTTCTTTGTGTTGAGCCGGCAAAGGTGGCATTGTTCAAGGCCATACCCTAGCCGCCAGCCCCGTGCTTTGGTCTGCACATGATACGTGATGAGAGAACAGACAACGGGATTTAAGATACACATTTTCAAACATCCTTATGCATTAATTAGCTGGACTGCGGGAAGGTGAAAGCTGCATGGAATAAATGCCTCAGACACTAGAAGTTGATATTAAATTTAAGAGTAGGGATGAAACACAACCTAAAGGGAACAAGTAACAGGTCACATGACCCCTAAAGTGTCCAAAATTCGGCGAAAGGAAGGGGAAATTTGTGCAATGGCGACGTTTGATGTTTGCTAGGAAAAACAATCTGTTCTGGCGAGTGAAAGGGACAACACGTAATAGTTGATTATCATACACACTCTGTTCTAGCGAGTGAGAAACATCACAACATCATTAAGACTTTACCAAGCTCTGTTGTTGAATAATGCTCCGGAAATACTCTGTTGCGCGAAGTAAATGCTCACGATGTTCAGGAATAACGCGTACACAGCTACATACACCAATCGGCGCGCCCTAGTGATTTACAAGTTCATTCGCGAGTGTGATACAGACTAGCCGTCATGACATGCGCGCAGCAACGCGAAAATCCCAAATGTCGCGCCTAATGTGCGAATAACATCAAGATAACAGTGACTAGTGGAGAGGCCGACTTGTATAAATAAACTTGTCATTCAACGGTCGTGGTATCTTCTATGTGTTAATACCCATACACTGTCAGGACGCACCCACTCCCTGAAACCCAAAAGAGAGAATCCATGCATACCTACCCTGAGATAAAACCCCACCTGTTTTAAGCCTCCCATCCGTAGCGCTCACCCGTCACATAAACTGTCATATGAGGTGTTGAGTGCCGGGAGGGCTCAA
Organism: Mantis religiosa; assembly: GCA_030765055.1. Taxonomy (NCBI): domain Eukaryota; kingdom Metazoa; phylum Arthropoda; class Insecta; order Mantodea; family Mantidae; genus Mantis; species Mantis religiosa. The sequence continues at coordinate 37,318,466 of CM060959.1, forward strand.
CGAGGTACTTAACGGTCAAGTACCGCCTCAGCTTACAAATCTTGCACTTTTAATGCAATGCCGCAGGTTCTCTATGTTAAACTCTATGCAAACATTTTTAGTAGTTGATAATTAAAATGTTTTATCCCTACTGTACTAGTAAGTCAGTCTTGTACACAAAGTAGGAATAA